>JACCPH010000016.1:146522-191056 GCA_014183095.1 Harringtonia aguacate
GCTGGTTGTGTCGCTGGTTGTGTCGCTGGTTGTGTCGCTGGTTGTGTCGCTGGTTGTGTCGCTGGTTGTGTCGCTGGTTGTGTCGCTGGTTGTGTTGCTGGTTGTCCTGTTTGGTCCCATCTTTGTAATTCTGGTAGTTATTGGCTAGTTCCCCGTTCTTCTCACGAAGCTCATCCATTTCCGGCCACGGACTAATCACCTTGTGTGGGGCAGACGTTCTGAAGTCAGTGCGCCCAGCCTCTGCGATTCGGTCTGCTGTGGCTTGGTCCAGCTTTTCCAGCTTTTCCTCTCTTTCAGCACTGTTCTTGAGTTGTTTGATACGAGAGAGGTACTCGTGACGCAAAATTGTCAGATATTGAACATCGTTGACACACAAGTTGCGCAACTCAGGGTCAAGGACACGTAGATCCATCAGGCTGTATTCCTTGACGGTCTTCTTGCACTCTCCAAAGATCCTTGCGTGTTTTTTCATCCGTTTTTGTTGTCTGTGGCGCTTGCGCTTTTCTCTTTTCTTTCTGGTCTTTTCATCCACGCAGTCTGGTTCCACGGAGTCTGGTTCGTCCACGCAGTCTGGTTCCACGCAGTCTGGTTCCACGCAGTCTGGTTCCACGCAGTCTGGTTCGTCCTTGTCGTCCTCGTCGTCCTTGTCATTCTGACTGTTCAGGGTTTCCTTGCCATCCTGGCTATCGTGGCTGTCCTGACTGTTCAGGGTTTCCTTGCCATCCTGGCTATCGTGGCTGTCCTGACTGTTTGGGGTGTCCTTGCCATCCTGGCTATCGTGGCTGTCCTGACTGTCTTGATTGTCCTCAGTCATGCCTGTGCCGGGTCTGCCCCTTATGTTTTCCACCATCTCCCACACCATTTTCATTGTCGGCTTTGGAGCAAGTAATGTTTGGCACCGGTTCTTGGTAGCAGTCCACCACTTTTTTTGGTTGTCATCTATATGAACCGAGTGGGTTATGCAGCTATCCAGGCTAGGCAAAAAGGTCTTCGAGCCCTCCGAACGAGTTATCACTTCCATGAGCTGGATGTCATCCGCATAAATCAGCCGGGTGTTGTACTTTCGTAGTAAGACGTTGGAGGCGTTTCGCACGTCGAAGAATACCTTGCTGACGCCATACGATTCCAAGATTTGCCGCAACGACACGAGCTTATCCCTCTCTGACTCTGACAGCGAACTCAGGTCCCGCTCTCTATTGCCGCCGGCTGGGCATGTTATGAGATAATACTTCGGTGTTTTGGGGAACATCATCTGGGTTGGCACGTTCCTTGAATCAAAACGGTGAATGAGCACAGATTCATCATCCCATACGACCTTCAGGCTAAAGCTCTCCTCTCCCAAAACTGAAATGTCGACCAAAAACACATGGTTCAGATATTCTGGGTCTAGGTGGATGTTCATGAAGAGCTTGTTGCCTTCATAGCCGGGAGCGTTTCCACGAAGACTAATGTAGAGCTTTGGAAGCATATATCTTGCCGTCCGGTAGTCCCAAATACCCCCGTCTGGCCCCCCTTTGCGCATAGACACCTGGAAAACCGAAAGCATGGTTGCGAGATCTTTGTAGTTCTCCACTATGCTGAAAGTGCACGGTTTGTAGGTTATTTTATTTCCTTCGTATCGAGGATTTTGAATAGGAAATCCCTGGGAATTGAATACAAAGGGTTCGAACTGAGCCGGTGCAGTTTGTGTGGGATATATTTTGTGTACCATCCGGTTTGGCATCGTGCTTAACGTAAAAATCTCGGTCGGCTCTGCCAAATATCTGGGCGTGGTGTCGCCGTCCTGGTCCGGCATCTTGAATATCCAGAAAGAATGTTTCTTTGCGGGAAAAAGGTTGTTGTTTCTTCAAGGTGGTAAACCGGTGAGGTCCAAAAGCGTGAAGAATGGGATAGGGTAGAGACGAAAGTGTGAAGAGACAGGATAAGAAGAGAGGAAGATTAGAACAACACCAGAGAGGGAACGGAAATTTTTATAGACGGCAAGTCTGATTTTAAACAATGCATACTACGAAAAATACAAAGTACCCTTTACAAAATGGTGGATGTTGGTATAGAACAAAGTTGACAAAGTTGGTATAGATATAGAACAAAGTCGGTAGACGACCTGGGACCAATTGCCGAGCACGTAGCGGCAGGCGGTCATGTCAGGAGCGGAGGGGTGCAGTGAGACAGGGAGGCAGGGAGACAGGGATTGGACAAGAGGCGGCCCCCTTTCCTTTCTTTTTTCAGTTGTTCTTTTCCTTGCACCCCCCCCTCTGGTGTCGCCATCCCATCCTGCTTCTTCTTTTCCTGGTATCCTGGTAGAAAATAAGGAACAAGTAGGTAGACTTGGTAGACGACTTGGTAAACAATCTGGGAAAATTTGGCAAATCAGAAATTGTGTGTGTACAAAATAAAAAAGATAGACATAATCATAATTCATACCTGCCAAAAAAAGTTAATTCTATGTGTTTTCGTGTATTTTACCCCTTTATTTTATCAGTGGTCTCTGAGTTTCCCAAAGCGGAAATTTACTTGTACAAGAGGGCCCTGGATAGGTGCGCATCCACCATTGATAGACGAGTGATGTGTACGAACTTACATAATAATACGTGAAACTGCCTAATTCGGCGCTCCCCTTAAGGCACTGTACATGAAATCCTTGGTAGTTGCCATACAACTACTGTTCCCACGCCATGCCCTCCGCTACTACCCAGCGAATCTCCCGCCGACTGAGATCTACAGGCACCAGCGCGCCGGTACGCCAAACCTCCCACCGTCAGAGCTTCTGACCCAAAAGCCATTGAGATCTCACACCCCTCCCCTGCCTGCATACCCCCACTGCTGCATCTACCCGGGCGTCCTGCGCCCTGTCCTGGTCTCTATAAGGCAGTACCTACTTCTTAGTCCCGGCCTTTTGCCCCTTTGGCACCGGGCTTATGATCGTTCAGTCCCCATAGTAGGCAAAGTTGGTAGTACTGTCCCGCACCGGCACGCCTAACTCGTCTGAAGATTGCTCCAAGGCAGGCTATTATACCACGCCTTCCGTACCGTAATATATCTGTGCATACAGTACGTGTGTTTTCGTACAGTGACCTTACGGAGGTTAGCTGTAATGGATTACTCGTATTACAGCGCCGACTGCGGCGTTTACTGCGGCGTTAACTGTGGCAACGACTGTGACGACGACCATCGCGACGACTGTGGCAAAGACTGCGGCGTTGGCCATGACATCATGAGTGTCGGCTACTTTGTTAGTGACGTTGGTGGCAATATCTGCGGCTTGGGAGGGAAGTCTGCCGTCGTCTGTGGCCTTGGGGGTGGAGATTGGATGAAGGGGACCGGTCAACTGAGGCCATTTGTGTTGAATTTTAGTGATACAAGCAGGCCACTCGTCCGCGTCCGCGCACGTAAGACACCAAATTTACAGGAGTTGGTGATTTGCAGGAAGGAAATATGCATTACGCTTGTTAAATTGCAAGGCTTGTAAGTCGACAGTAAGACGCTGCAGTTACAGCACTCGTGAACTGTAATGCCCCGTTACGGAGGGGGCGACAAAACAGCAGAGCTGGCTACCTGCTACGCGGGCCGGAAGTTACTGACTTCGTAGGATGGGAATATACGTTATATCTTGCTAAATTACAGAGCGTTTAAGCCAACAGCAAAACGCAGTGAAGGTGCGGCATGGGAGAAGACGAAACAGTTAACAATGCTGAGCTGAGAAATGGCCCATATATCCTATCTAACTGTAAAATTAAAGAGGATACTCTATTTCGAGTGTAACGAACAAATTGTAACTTCCGCAAATGTGCAACAACACTTACACACTGTATTACAGACTCTACTTTTCAGCCAAAGAAGGGATCTTTAGTTCAAATCACGAATTCATCGACGTTACGAGTTTTTTATAAAAAAAAAAAATCTCCATTAAAATAACTTTTCTCAGAGCTACTTAATGACAAGCCTTGTGCGAGCACAAAAACTACGGCATATGCCACGACTTCTGAACAAGACAACCCTTTGGTTAAGCTAGGAGGTATCGAGTTGAGACATGACCCATATTACTCTCTCGCTGTAAAGCTAGAGGGGTCCCTCTAGGCCTTCGGCGCTGAATTAGGCACTTATTCACGTGCGATTTTGTTACAATAATTAATGCCTCCACTCACCGCCTTTATATCCACATGGCAGAAAAAATAAATATTTTGAAATTGCTATTTTCTGCCAAAAAGTAAAACTCCTCCTCAATCTCTTTTTTTTTTCGGATCTCCCCCAAAAATTGCGTGTGCATCATTGGTGCTCGCAGCTTTTTTTTCCTCCGTCGCCATGGAGGTAATTTATTTTGTTCCTTGAAATCGCAGTGTCTTGTTTTCACAGCATGGAAACCACAAACCACAGAAAGAGCAACGACTACGAGAAGACTGTGAAAGACACAATGCATCTCTTTCTCATCCGGCACGGCGAGTCCGTGGACAACGTTGCTGGTGTCTAGTCAGTGGGCTCTTTCCATGTGTCTGGCCTATGTCGTCACCGCCGTTGCTGTTCGTCATCTTCGGGGGGGGAGAAATGAAGAAAAAAAACTCACACCCCGTGCAAAGTGCAGGCTCGCGGGACTCTGCTCTCACCACCCACGGTGTGCTGCAGGCCCGTCGACTCGGTGCGCACCTGGCTGGGCGTCGGCCGCGCTTGCGTGTCACGCATATCTTCTCGTCTGATCTGCAACGGGCAGCAGATACAGCCGACGCGATCCTGGACGCCCAGCGCCGCACCGAGACTGTTGACAAAGAAGAGCAAGAGCGGGTGACGGCAGCAGCAGCAGCCCATCAAGTGGTGAAGCTGGCTGACCTGCGCGAGCGGGATTTCCGTTCCGCAGAGGGCAGACGGTTTGGTGGTGGTGGTGGCGGCGGCGGCGGCCAGAAGAGAGCTTCAGATGCTGCTGCATCTCGGGGAGGCTCCTCGGCATTCGCCGACGCGGAGTCCCACGAAGAGATGCGGCTGCGGTCAGAGCGCTTCATTGACGCTCACCTACGGCCTCTGCTCAGTGATGACAGCCTTTGTGGCGACAGCAGCAGTAGCAGCAGCAGCATCGGCTGCCAGCAGCACGCCGTCGTTGTGGTCTCGCACGGACTGTTTCTCAACGTGCTGCTGTCATCGCTTTTGCAGCGCTTTGCGCCATCTGAGCTGGCTCGGCTGTCACCGGCTCCAGCAGCGTCCACGTCTACTACGATGTCGTCGTTGTCCAGTGCAAGAAGCTACCCTGGGAAACCTCGCACTGGCTTGTCGGTGTTATGGAGCAACACGGGCTACGCGGAGCTGTCTGTCGACAGGTGCGACGGGAACGTGCGCCTGACGGCAACTGCTGTCAACTGTGTCGAGCACCTGCAGGGGCTCAAGAAGACGCGAGGCGGCATCGGCAGTGCCCAGTTCGATGCCAAGCAGCGCACAATGGACGCGTTCTTCGCCCCAGCTGCCAAGCGGCAGAAACGTGGCGACGGCCGTCCGTGAGGACGGCCCTAGCCTTGATATCATTCATGGTACGTATTCTTTTATTTTTCTTGTCTTTGCATCATACATACTTCATTTTCGTGTGTGTGCCTACCCTGCTTTTATGATGATAAACACTATTGTTCACAGACCTGTTCTGAAATTTCTGTGTGGATGAACTAGTCCAACCGCTATCTGATTAATTGCCATCTTTTCTTGCTCGCTTGCTCAGTTCGCATTCGCCTTTGAAGGCAACAGACGCTAACGAGATGACAGGTCTTCACCAGCAAACGATGCGAGCCAACACTGCTCGGCGGGTGGCGATGGGATGGGAGTCCCAGCCAGCGTAAGTTGGCCGATATATTCTGTAGAGGCAATTCTGTAGAGGCAGAAATGAACATGATATCACCTCAGATCCATCTGTGAGATGCGAGCACTCGACAGTGCGGCAATGTGAAAATGTGTCCCCGCGTGTGCCGTAGTTTGCGGTCTCGTCCTGTTATCGGTTGTGGGCGGTGTGCCTCGTTGCTTTTAGTCGTCGTCGTCGTCATCATCATCGTCGTCGTCGTCGTCGTCGTCGTCGTCGTCGTACTCGCCCTCCTCGGACGGCAGCCGACGCGGAAACCAGCCGTACTGCCGCAGGTCCACCCTCAGCTCGCCCATACCGCCGGCGCCCGTGTCCACGACCTCGACACCCTCGGCCCGCAGTGCGTCGGCCTGGCGGCGGCGCCCATCGCCGGCGCCGTCGTTGCCCCGCGGCGAGATGACGCCCTTGGCGTTGAGGACGCGCTGCCAGGGGACATTGCCGCTGTGGAAGCGGGGCGGGGGCTGCTGCTGCTGTTGTTGCGGTGGGGGGGGCCGCCGCTGCGAGTCATGAGGAGCGGCTGGGGCGGCTACGGTAGCGAGCTCGTCGTCGTTGCTTGCAGGGGCAGGACCAGGACCAGGATTAGGATCAGGAGCATCCGGCAGGTGCTTTAGGCAGATGCCGACCTGGCGAGGACGCTGGGCTGGAGGGGAGAGAGACCCGGAGTCAGCCCATCATTGGCCATCATTGGCCATCATTGGCCAGCCATTGGCCAGCCAGCCAGCCAGCCAGCACACAACTACGAGCAGAGGCACAAAACAAACGAAAAAAAAAAAGGCGACTCACGCGTCCCGATCAGGGCGGCAATGTGGCCGTAGCTAGTGACCCTGCCGTAGGGGATCTCCTGCACGGCGGCGTAGACGGCAAAGAAGAAGGACTCGGCCTCGTCGGAGCGGGGCATCCTGGATGGTGCACAGGCAGGGGGCAGGGGGGCAGAGGAGAGAAGGGAGAGAGGAGAGGGGGGGGGGTGGAAGAAGGAGGTGACGGCGGCGGCGGCGGCGGCGGCGACGACGACGGCGGTGGGCTGCAGAGGTGGGCAGTGGGCTGGTGTGGTGTGCCTCTGAGGTGCTTTGGCGTCCCCCTGATATGCTCAGGTGTGCTCAGGTGTGTTCTGGTGTGCTCCTGTTGCTCCTTCAGTGGCTCGGCGTGGCCATGGAGTGGTTCGGGTTTCCGTGTCTGATAACGACAGAGTCCACATTAAAAAATTTTTACAATTGCCAATACACCGAGACGACCAAAATGGCATCACCCAATCTTCATCTTGAGATTGCACCCTTACTCACCACCCAATCTTTTTACCCAATCTTTTTCACCACTTTTCTGCCCGAGATCCATTGTTGCCTGACCGCTTCTGTTCGTATCGTTTTCCATATTCGTACATCCCTGTTCCTACTCTATTCTCCCGTCTCGGCTGTTTCGTTTCGTCTCAGTCATACCGCCCTTTCTCGTTCATCATTCATCGTGCATCGTGCGTCGTGCATTGCTGCTGCTCGTTTCCTCGTATCCTGACCTCCACTGTATCCCGCACCCTTTCTATCTTGACCCCCCTCTTTTTTCTATCCCCCCCCCCTCCTTTCCCTTCCATCCACCCCTTCTCTTTCCTGCCCCCCCCCCTCTCACACGTATGTTCTCATTCGCACGGATCCCGTCCGTACTCCACCGTCACCATCTTCTTCTCGTGGTTCAGCGCCATCTTGGCCGCAATCGCCTGACTCTGGAAGCTCGCAAATCGCCACTCCATGGCAAGTTGTACGGGCTGGCCCGGCTCCGGCGCCGGCGCCGGCAGCATTGCCACGTCCTCGAGCTCGTAGTAGAACTTTTGTGCAAAGTACGCCGTCAGCGCCTCGTAGTTGACTATGGCGGCCGGCCCGCAGATGCGCAACACGCGGCACTCATTAGGCTGAATGCAGCAGCGGGGCGCTTTTTTGTCGCGGTTCCAAATCGCACGCACCCGTAGAACTTCTTTGGGTTCGCTCACACCAAAGCCCATCATGTCCGTCGCCTCTGTCGATGACGCCATCAAGAGCTCGCCCGCGTCGATGCGCAGCTTGAGCCGCTCCGCCTGCGCGCGTGTGAAAAAGGACACCTTGGCGGCGGCGCGGCGGTGGCCGCGGGCGGGGTCGGGCGCGTTGACCGAGGCAGAGAAGATGCGACCCGTGGGCCCCAGGGCGGCAATGGCGCGTAGCAGGTCAGCGACGTCGGCGTCGGCCGGCAGGTTGGTGAGGAACAGCGATGTGTTCTGGTGGTCGGGCACGTGGTCGCCGCGATTGTGGGGGTTGTCAATGTCGCCGCGATAGTTGAGGCTGATGCCCTGCATGCGGCGACGCAGCTGCTCTTCGACAGAGAGCTCGAGTGCCGGCGGTGACGAAGACGACGACGACGACGACAATGACAACGACAATGGATGCCTCATCGGCGGTGACGATGGCGACGATGACAGCGACATGGACAACGACAGCGACAGCGGCATCTGCATCGACGAAGACAGGGACGATGTTCCACGGCCGCCACGGCGACCGCCTCCCCAGCGCTCGCGGTGGACCATCTGCATGGGTTTGAACGTTCGCGAATGCGATTTGCCTGCAGGCTGCGGCTGCGGCTGCAGCTGCAGCTGCAGCTGCGGATCCGGATCCGGCTCCGGCTCTGGCCTGCCGTCATGCGGCACAGGCCAGCCGTGGCTGAGATAACGGCGCTTGTCGCTCTGGTGTCCGCAGCCAAGGCTCTGGCTCTGGCTGTGGCTGTGGCGGTGGCTGTGGGAGTGGGGCATCGGGTCTGGCCGAGGTGACGGGTCAGGCCAGACAGACGACGCTGCGCTCGGTGCATAAGGGGACGAGCACAAGCACGATGCCGGCCACATAGGCGAGGACCCGCGACTCTGGCTATGGCCCTGTCGTCGTCGGCCTCCCCCCGGCACCGAGATTGCGTCCAGATCTGCGGGCGACGTCACGGAATAGCACCAGGGTGTCTGTTCCAGCCTGGTCGCATCCCGAGTGGGACCGGCGCAACTCCGCAGCCAGGCCGTCGGCCAGATATTTGTAGACCGCTGCTGCTGGTCTCCAGACAGCCTCAAGGGTGTCGAAGAAAATGATGGCGAAGATGCCAGCGACGACATCGGAGGCGGTAGCGGTGAGGTGCGCGGTAGTGCCAGAGGCGACAGGGCGGCCGCTTCTTCGACGGCCGCGTCTCTATCCCGCTGCTGATGGATCTGCCACCACCGGTACTCGGACAGGGATTCCCCTAGGTCGTCGGCCTCAACCGGAAGACTGTAGAGGTCTTCCAGGTCGAAACAGGAAAATCGCCGCGGAGGCCCAGCTGGTGGTGCTGTATCTGGAGAGGAAGAGCACGATGGGTCAGGACACTCTGATGGAGGAAGCATCGCCGGCGTCGAGGCCGCCAGCCAGGCTGCAGTATCCGACAGTCCAGCCATCTCAAAGGGGAGGGGGTTGAAGACGGAAACAGTGCTGGAAACGATGCTGGAGAAGTCATGAAAGGTCTGTGAAATAGTTCTGTAGGAGGTTCAACCAGGGAAGGAGCGGAGGGGCGTTTGATATCAAAGGGAAGGAAGGAGTGCTGTTACAAGGCAGCCATATAAGGAAGGTGCATGGCGAGTGAATGACTCCTTTGTCGGCCGAGCGGTATTAACAAACAGAGGACGGAGAGACGGACGAGATGAATGGAAGGAGAGCTGGACCACACACACAGCACACAGCACACAACAGAAAGCAGGCGGGCAAGGCATGAGGCTCTCCTCACACGTCTACTTATATTCACGCAGCACGACGAAACAGCCGTCAGCCCGAACCAGTCGTCAGTTTTTTCTTTGTTCATATTGCAGTACCAGTCTGCGCAAGATGGCTGTCAAACACATCATTCCTGTATGCCGCCGAGTCAAAAGTTTCCCAGTGCACTGTCTCGTTCACTGTCTGCTCACTGTCTCGCTTCCACGTCTCGCCAACTCCTGCCTGAAATTGCTCGCGCGCCTTCCCTACCCCAACCCGCTCACCCATGCTCATCATGCTCCTCATTGCCACGTCGCCAAACTCCACTCAGCCGCCCAGCTGGATTTTAGTCAAATTGCACAGACAGACAAAAATACATGCATACAAACAAAAAAAAAAAAAAATAAGACGGCACAGAAAGACGGAGAAGGCACACTAAGACGTGCGGCGTGGTTGCTAGCGTGGCTGCTAGCGTGGTTTTGCTTTTTTTGCTTTTTTTGCTTTCTGCTAGTTGCTCCCAGCGATTTTTTGTGAGTTTTTCATCTCTCATCTCTTTTTTTTTCATTGATTTCTTTGCAAGAAAAAAAAGTGAGGTATGCGCTTATTTGCTGCAGTCAACGACGTAGCGGCCGACAATCTTGTTGGCGTGCATCATCTCGTAGATCTTGGCCAGGTCGCTGAGAGGCGCAATCTGGTACGGGCACTTGATCAGGCCCTGGGCGTAGAAGTCGAGCGCCTCGGCGGTGTCCTGGCGGTTGCCGACGTAGCTGCCCCGGATGGTGATCATGCGCACGACAGTGTCAAAGACAGGGGCCGACAGGTTGGCCTTGGCAGGCAGGCCGATAGCAATGACGGTACCGCGCGAGCGCACGTACTGCGAAGCCTGCTGGAAGGGCTTCTCCTGGACAGCCAGGCACAGCACGGCGTGGGGGCCCAGACCGTCGGGGGTGGCGGCCTTGACGTCGGCGACGACGTCCTTGCTGGTGGAGAAGTCGACAAAGGCCTTGGCACCCAGAGCGGCCGTGCTGGCGCGCTTGTCGTCACCCGCATCAATGGCAATGGAGTGCAGGCCCATGGCGTTGGCGTACTGGATGGCCATGTTGCCGAGACCGCCGCCGGCACCGACAATGGCGACCCACTGACCGGGGCGAGCGCCCGACTCCTTGAGTCCCTTGTAGACGGTGATACCAGCGCACAGCACAGGTGCGACAGCGTCGAGGGGCAGGTGCTTGGGGATGCGGGCCACGTGAGCGGCGTTGGAGACGGCGTACTGCTGGAAGGAGCCGTCGACGGTGTAGCCCGAGAGGGTGGCCTCGGGGCACAGGGGCTCCTCAGTGGCCTGGCAGAAGCTGCAGGACAGGCACGAGCCGTTCAGCCACTTGATGCCGACGTGGTCGCCGAGCTGGATGTCGTGGACGAGCTCGCCCTTGGCAACGACGACGCCCGCGCCCTCGTGACCGCCGACCAGCGGCATCTTGGTGGCCAGAGGCCAGTCACCCATCATGGCGTGCAGGTCCGTGTGGCACACGCCAGAGTACTTGACGTTGACCAGGACCTCATCAGGGCCGGGCATCTTGACAGGGATCTTCTTGTAGACGGGGGCTGCCACTGGATTAGCTTGTTGTTGCTGTGCTGCTTGCTGCTTGCTGCTTGCGGCTGCTGCCTGAGACAGTGTCTCAAGACTGGAGGGACGACTCACGGGTGCCCGTCTTCTCGATCACCTGCGCCCACTGCTCCTTGGGGATCTCAATGGCAGACATGATGCGTGGGTATGTGGCGTAGGAGGCGGTAGGCTTGGCAATGGTGCTGGTATGGCTGTGATCGTGGTTGCTCGAGCAAGTATGGTGATTGTTGCGGATGGACTTCTGACGAGCGAGCAGAGCAAGCAGAGAAGGCGGCGACGGCGCGCGCTTTATACTCGCAGAGGCGCCCCGGAAACACGAAGCGGCCGCCCGAATGGGAAGCTGCTGCAGCACAGTAGTAGCCATGTCTTACCAGATTGGATAGAATTACGCCTCCTGATGAGCGGTTTTCTTGTTCGTGTAAGAGGGGTAGGGGGGGGTGTTGACCGAATGCAGGAGGAGGGTGTCTAGAGAAGAGGCGGCTAGGGTGGAAGGAAAGAGGGACCGCAGACGCAGGACGAGAGACGGCACGTCGCCCGCCTTTTGGTGCAGGGACCAGGCTCTGGTCGGTCTGGTGACAAAGCACATTCCACTATCTCTGTCTCCCTGCCCTCCGAGGCGAACGTATGATGGTGACGAAACGGGGGGCAGATCGTCCTGATCGGCCAACCCCTCCCCCCCCCTCCCAGCATGCCACCCAGGCCACCACCCAGACCACACCCAGACCACCGTGCCTGCCCGCCCACTCTCGCCGGTTCCACACTGCTTGCTAGGTGTCGACGCGCTCTAGGTCCCGGACTGCGCTAGCCCGAGTAACCCTTTGCGGCCAATCGGTTGAGGGGGACCGGCGATCGAGCGAGAGAGAGAGGGGGGGGTGTGAGGGCAAAGCTCGAAGAGCTGCGGAGCTGCCAACACGGCACCCACGCCGCAGACTTGCGACATCGCAGCAGGCAAGCATGCGTTAAGCACGTTGTCCCGAGGAAGCGGTCAGCGAACACGGGCCCGCCAGCTGCGCGTATTTTTGCAAGATTTGCTCGCCACGGAAAGCTGGTGGTGGTCACTCAAAGCTCGAGGACGAGGTTTAGGGGCACGGTTGCCTGATGCGGCGGCGGAGCAACCGTATGATTTTCTCGTGGCTGCTAATTGGACTGCCCCTCTGCCCCGCTCTGCCACCGCAAGTCCGACAGCAACAGACACTGCCACAGGGAAAAAAAGAAGAGCTTTGGGGCTATTACCACGCTCGTACAATTAGTAAATTATGAGTGCGTGCCACCCAACCCACCGTTGTATTACTCACGTTTCGCCTAGCGCAGCTCGTGCATCCATCGCCCAGGGCCAGACCAAGCCCCTCCTTCCCCCCCCCCCCCCTCTCTCGCTCCCTCACCTTCCCCCCTCCTTCACTTCCTGCCCTGGAGTTTGGGGGTCACCCCCCCGATCGGGAATGACCTGGCGCTGCCAAATCCCATCTGCAGTTTCCCATGCAGGGCATAGGGTCCCCGCCCCGACGAAATAAGACGGCGAAACGGCAAACAGCGCCAGCCAGCCCCGATTTCATGGGTATAGAAAAATTGCGAGACACGGCGAAAGCGAGAGAGAGCGTGAGAACGCGCCTGCCCAGAACGCCCAGATAAGAATAGCACACACACACATACACATATTACACGCACATACTCGCACACACACACACACACGCGCGCGCGCGCGCACACCCAACACCCAAAACCTGCCAGAAAGCCCCCGAAGAAGCTCCCCAGGCTAGTAAGATCATCATGCGTTTGTGCCCAAACAGGCTGTCCCGAGAATTTCGACGAGACTGTGCGGCTGCGGCGCTCTCACGGCGAGCGGAGGGAGCGGCGCCTGTTCCGTTGCCTGTCTTTTTTTTTTATTTTTTTTTCTCGCTTTCGCGCCTCGTATTTCTCGCTCACACCCGTGACTTCCGTAACCACACCCATCCGCCATCATGCCGCAGACAGCTCTACGAGGATGGAGCTCGCCCGTATTCGTACAATTGCTCCTCGTACTACACACCAGTGCAATTTCCTCGCCCAACCCCTCCACTTTCTTGTCCTCTCTCCTCCTTCCGGTTATGCGACGCCGGGGCCAACGAGCCGTTGCGCCGAGCAAACCAAAAAAAGAGAGGGAGAGGAAAAAAAAGCAGCCCCTCCAAAAAACCCCTCTCTCACTGGAGCAACGGACATCGCCTGCACGCGTGCCCACCAGGACTAGAGGAATGCCACGATGCGTTTGGGCGGGTTCGGCGTGCTTCGCTCGACCAGGCAGCCCCAACCGTTTCCCCAGACCTCACTCGCTTCCCCTCTCTCCGCGTCACGCCACACGCAGCCACTCCTCCCTGCTCCCCGACTGGGGCTCCAACCTGCATGCAGATCGAGCCGTGGCTTATTGGAGATGAGGGGAAGACGTGCATACTCGTACTGTGCTCCCAAGACTTGAACATTGGCCAATGGCCAATCACTAGCAAATCTGCCCGTACTAGGCAGACGACTAGACACGCCGGCACTCGGTCAGCCGGCTTCACACTTTTTATTTTTGTCTTGTATGCTGTCATCGATCTCTCATCTCGCCCCCCCCCGACCCCCCCCCCCCCAGCTTTCCCCTCGCTCCTCTTACTCGCTCCCCTTGCCCCTCTCCTCCCTCGCTCACCACCGCTTCCCTTCCTCCAGAGCTACCCCTCTCCCGTTCCACCGGCAAGTCGGGGCTCTAGCTCGTCCGGTCGGGCTTTATCCTCTTGCGTAGTTTTTCCGCAGTCTTGCCTCAGAAGAGCAGGTCGCCCGCCGTCCGGCTTCGGCCTTGGCTTGGGCTCTACGACCCTCCCGGCCCACCCAAGAGAGCGAACCTCCGTACAATCCCCGGGCCATACTCCTCGTACTATGCAGACGCGCCATGTTAGTATACCCCAGACAACCGAAGCAACCCGGGCAATGCATCTCTTGATGCACACCCCCCCCTCTCCACAACACCATGTAGAACGCACCTCTGCCTTTGTGTGGCAATATGACCGAAACTCGGGCGTCTGGCCGAGCAGACTTCCACCAAACCAAGGTCCGTGCCGCTGTCGCTTGTGCGTGATTACTTGCACCTCGAGTCCGCCGCTCTTAGCTCCGTGGCTGCGCTGCTCGCTCGCTCGGATCCGAGCGTCCACCAGGTGCTTGATATCCCGCTGCAGCCGCCGTCCAAAGTCCTTGTACAAGGTGCTGCCGCCCGACAGCACAATGTTCTTGTACAGCCCACGCCGCACATCAATGGGCGACGACTGGATCACGCCGTCCACCACCACCGGCAGCGGCGTGAGGAAGTCGGAGCTGTAGATCTCCGGGTTGAAGAAGATCTCCGGCGCCAGGAACCGCTCGTACCCGACGTCCACGGCGACCTTGCGGCCGCCTGGCTGCATCACTGCATGCTTGGCGAACCGCGTGGCGTCCCGATCGTACCGCGCAAACTCCTTGACAATGTCTGGGCACACGTAGCAGTACTCTTCCTTGATCTCCTGCGCCGTCTTGAGCGACGAGTCCGGCTCGCCCCGGTCACGCAGCAGCGACTGCACAAAGTACGTAATGTCGCGGCCTGCAATCGGAATCGACTTGATCGACGAGCCGATCACGTATCCCTCTGCCACCGGAATAACGTGCGTCACGCCGTCACCCGAGTCGATCACAGTGCCCGTCAGCGACCGGTCCTGCACCTTGGACGACGTCCACGACGCCGCCAGCGCCAGCACCGCCTGCACGGCGATGTAGAGGCCCGCGCAGTTGAACGACTCAAAAAAGATCTCGGCCGTGTTTTCGCGGTTCTCCGGGGGGTTGAGAGGCTGGGCCGTCAGCAATTCCGCTCCTCTGCTGGCAGTGTGGACCACAACAGGGGCTGCTTACCGGCTCCGTGAGCAAAAAGTAGTGGTCCTCTGGTTCAACCCGCAGATATTTGAAAATGGAGTTGGACCAGAACCGTTCCATGTGGTCCTGCTCTGTCAGCACAACATCCTAGCCCCATCAGATCTACCACAGCCTTCTTACCCAGTTTTCTATTTGTCCGTGGCGGATGGGGTAGTGCAGTCCGTATCCTGGAAGCCTGGTCAGCATGCTGTCGTGTCTCGAGATATCCCTGGGCAGCATCTCTTACCCGGACCGCCCGCTGCCGTGATGGCTTCATCGCCGATGAAGTAGTCCAGGTCTTCGGTTCCGCGCTTCGACTGCAGGTGGCCCGTCGGTCCCGCACCGCCGGTCAGGAAAGATGGCTTGTTGGCAACCGAAGGACGGCCGCTGCCGGTGCCTACGCCACCGCCGGCCGCAGACTTCGTCGCAATCGCCGTTGGGAACACAAAGGAAGGAGAGTCGTTCCCGGCAAACCCTGGATGGATGCCATTGTCAGCGAAATGTGTGTGGCTAGGCAGCAGCATCGGGAGGACACCTACCAAGCTTTGAGAAGCCCGTGCCGCTGGAAAGGGGGAAGAAAGCACGTTAGAGACCAGATCAAACACAAAAACCAGAGGCTGTTCGCTCCGAGATCACGGCGCTCTGTCGCCTTCGCGAGCTCCGACAGCTGCCTGTCCATCCGACACTGCGGAACTCGACGGTCTCGTGGGACGTCTGCCTGGGGGGAAATGCCTACTTGTCCATGACAACGGCCGGAGTCTGGTTCGCCATCTTTGCGGTAGAGACAGAGACTGACTGCACAGCTCCTCTGACGTCTGTTTCGTGGGGAGTGCGACGGAAAATGAGGTGTGGTAGGTGGCTGGTTCAACGGCCTTCGTAGTTGGCGCGGCGGGGAATAGAGGGGCCTTGGATTGAGGCGCTGACGATGCCATCCATCGTGGTCACGTGACATGTGATGGCCCACACCGTTCTTCTCTGCACGAATCAACGCTCACAGCTGCATCGACGAACAAGACCACGGAATGTGCAGTGCTTGGAAGGGTTCTCAGGGCATCTGGCGTCGGGAGAGGCACATGGAGATTACCTTGGCTATTTGATTGCATTCAGATGTATTTTTCGTCTCACCACCACTGTGCTTGTTCTCCACGCATGTCTGCCTTGGACCCTGTCACAGAGCAGGAAGCGACGATGAGCCTGCGAGATGCCAGCATCGTCACAGAAGACAGTGATATCGCTCCCAGTAAGCAGCCCTCTTTGGTAAGAACTCTGAACGCTCCCGAATCTACCGGTCATTCCTTCTTTTTCAGCACTTCTCACTTCAAGAGAAGCGCAGAGGCCAGAGGGATAGCCAACCCCTCCTCTCCTTTTTTTTTTTCCTTTTTCACCTTGGCTTCCTCCTTATTTTGCGTCATCATTTCTTCACCTTTCCCTTGTATTCGCCTGCCCTGCAGTATATCATATTCTATATCAAGATCAAGGTTTATCCGCTGCTGCTCTTTCTCTTGACTCGTGGCGGGAGAGGCGCGGACTGTATTTCTTACCATTCTTGGGCTGTTCGAACAGCTGTCGCACCTCATAACCATTTCTATACCTAACTGCCTCAGGAACACACCTCAGTAGGGAGACTCCTGCTATTCGCCTTCTGAGGAATACGGCTGTGTTTGCTGTTGTCACCGCGACTCCATGCATGACCATCCAGTCACTTTACTGTTCGTATTCCCGTCAGCTTGGCAGGCTAGCGAGAGAGTCTCATGATTAACACCCCCCCTCCCTTCAGCCGGTAAACAGCACAACAGATTGGCCACTGCACACCTTAGATCCAATGAGCCAACACGCTGAGCGAGCCCATCGGAATGGCAAGACAGTGGATCCCTCGACGCCACGCGTGAGATCCAGTTCCGCAGATTCGCATCCCACGACCCTGTCGAGTCCATACCCCAGTCCCAGCCCGAGCCCCGGAGCCGCACCGGAGCCGCGAGGCATGCCAAAGGGTACCAGCGCAGCATCACCACCGGACAATGTGGGCTCGAACACGTCCGCCCCACACACACCTGATGCCACTTCCGGGTCGGAACATTCCGCCATTTCTTCCACTACCGACGGTCTGACGGATCGTCTGTTTCGCTCCAGGCCGAAGGGACCAGTGGCTGCCATTTTTATACACGCGGGTGCAGGGTTCCACAGCACCTCGAACGAGCATGTGCACCTCGAAGCATGCAGCGAGTATGCCTTGCATATCCCCGCCTACCCCCATGTGTTCCTGACCCACCAGGCTGACCATGCTGTAGGGCTGCACGCCTTGCTATGAAGTTCCTCAAGGCGGGCGGAACTGCGGTCGACGCTGTCGAAGTAGCCATCAAGTTCCTGGAAGACAAGGAGATCACCAATGCCGGCTACGGGAGCAATCTGTCCATAGACGGCATCGTGGAGGGTGACGCCACCATCGTCGACCATCTCGGCCGCAGCGGTGCCTGTGGAGCGGTTCCCAGTAAGCCATTTGATGGCAATCTCTAGTTCTGAGTCATGTTGAGCTGACAGTGGTCTCCCTAGTGGTCAAGAACCCAATATCACTCGCGCGCCTAATCCTCGACCAAAGCAACGTCCCACTGTCTCTGCGTCGTATCCCCCCCAACATCTTGGTTGGCACGGGTGCCAAGCGGTTCGCGGAAGAACATGGCATGCCTCTTGTCCCAAACGACCGCCTGATCTCGGTCAGTGCGCGGGATCGCTTCTGCCGCTGGAAGCAAGACCTAATGCGGGCTGAAATGGCAGCCATCCGACATAATCAAATTGCCAACTATGGCCCGCCAAAGACGACCCCCCAGGTGAACAACATACCAGCTCCGCCGAGAGCAGCTGCGCCTACAACGGAGTCGGGAGGTGCGACCTCTTCGGGGCGACACAGCCCCCCAGCTCCTCCGGAGGAAGCAAATCCTGGTTCAACCCAGCAACACGACCTTGAGGGTTCGAATGCCGCGCCTCACCAAGCTGCAATGCAACACATGCCTTCTCAGTCATCTTCCTCCGTAAAACAAACTACGCCCCAACAGCAGTCTCAGCAGCCTGTGTCCAAGCCGGCCACATCTTCTGCCGGGCCTCTGAGCCCTACGTATCCTTCTGACACCCATACCAAAGCTACCATTGGGAAGGCGCCCGTTGCAGACACGCTGCCATCACAGCCATCCACGATCAATGCGGCTCCCTGTCCTCCGCGTATTGCAACACCATACCCGAAACGCCCCCGGACTGGCATGCACGGCTCGGCCAACCACGACGGGATCAAACGGCCGAGAAGGAGCAATGATGACAATGGAGATGGCAGCAATGACGGCGTATCGCAAGGCGTATCTCACTCCACGGATGGTACAAGTCCTGCGGTTTCTGGCCAGCCGCTGGCAGCAGGACAAGGCGAATCCTTTGCCGAAATTGGCCTTCATGATGGTGACACAGATGTCATTAGCGACACGGTAGGCGCGATAGCTGTGGATCTGAGAGGTAACATTGCAGCGGGATCCTCTTCGGGCGGCATCGGCATGAAGCATTCCGGGCGCATTGGGCCGGCAGCTCTTGTGGGCATTGGCACGGCAGTTGTGCCGGTCAACCCGAAGGACAATAAGGGCACGTCTGTGGCTGCCGTCACGAGTGGCACCGGCGAGCACATGGCGACAACAATGGCATCGCACACCTGTGCCGAGCGCATCTACTACGGCCTACGCCGGACCGAGAGCGGCCCGTACGTGGAGGAGTATAACGAGGATGTCTTGATGCAGGCGTTTGTGGCCAACGACTTCATGAACCATCCGGGAGTCAAGAACCAAATCTCTAGGGGTGCCCTTGGGGTGATGGCGGCCAAGAAGACGAACAAGGGCATTTATTTTTACTTTGCCCACAACACCGACTCATTTGCTCTTGCATCGATGGCGTCGAACGAGGAGGACCCTCTGGTTGTCATGTCTCGAATGGGTCCTCAGGAAGGAGTCGCTCGAGGGGGACGGAAGATAAAGTCGTGACTGTCATGGGCGCAGGCTTCACAAGTTCCCTGGACTGTCGACCGATGATGGTTCAATCGCAGGAATAATGTGGATTTCGGAAATAACCGAGGAAGGAAAGACGGACAGCTGACACCTCTTGTTCGTTTGTCTTTTGAATTCGCAACGTCTGCCAACATTTCCTAGTATGAGGCACAGGCTTCCTTTACTTTCTCACCTGAAGCATAAAATCACCTTCCCCACGAAGACGTATTTAATGAATTGTGCATGTTTGAGAATTGTTCATGTTTAGCCACCTGCAAAGAGAAGCCCGTACAACGCCAAAGATTCATCCAAGGCTGGTCTGACAATGTGTGAAATTGGAATGAGAGCTGTTTATGATTCAAGCGCCGATATAAACCCCTCGCCATCGCCTGGCGGAACCCGTTTTGTAGCCATGCACCGAAGCAGAAGAAAACGCAGAAGCAGAAAAGAGAAGAGAGAAAAAGAGAAAGGCGTAATTGGGACTTGGCAGTCGCCCGTACAGGTTTAGGAAGCCATGGGCGTGCCGACGGTGCTGGCGGTGCCCTCACGGCCGCCGGCGACGCCGAGCCGCCGCTTCTTCTTCTTCTTGGGGCGGGGCACGACGGCGGGTTTCATGCCGTAGTTGCCGAGGCGCAGCGGCGAGCCGCAGGTGAGGCACTCGGCGACGCCGCTGGTGCTGCCGGCGGGGGGCTCGGGGATCTCGCAAAAGATGCTGAGGCAGATGCTGCAGACGAAGCCGGTGTCGACGACGCGGCGGTGGCAGAAGCAGGCGGCGCGGAAGTCGACGGCGTCGGCGCTGGGCGCCACCAGACACTGGGCGCCCTCGCGGGCGGAGGCGGCGCTGAAGCCGAGCATGAGGTAGGCGAGCAGGCCCTGGGAGTGGAGGGTGGTGCCGCTGCCGCTGCCGCTGCCGCTGCCGCTGCCGGCCCCTCCGGCCCCTGCTGCTGCCGCTGCCTCGTCGTCCTGCGCCGACACAAACGTGCCCCGGGTAATGTAGGCGGCCTGCTGCAGAAAGGTGGCGGCGCCGCGCAGGGCTAGCACGTCGATGGCGACGCCGGCGTGGGCGGCGGCAAAGACGGCGTTCATGGTGGGGATGTACTGGGCGGGGGACGAGTCGGAGACGGAGATGACGAGGATGCGGGCGTGCAGGCCGACGTCGGTGGTGCCGGTGGCCGCGGCTGCGGCCGTAGCTGTGGCTGTAGAGGAGGAGGAGGAGGTATTGCCAGCAGCCGTGCCGGATCCGTCCTTCTTGCCGGCCGCGCCGGCCGCTCCTGTCTTGCTGCTGCTGCTGTCGCCGGAGGCGGCCGACGTGGGGATGAGGAGGGAGGTCTTGTTGATGTGGGCGAGGGCGAGGGTCAGGGCACCCGACAGCAGGGTGGTGGTCTCTTCGAGGTCGCGCTCGGTGGTGCTGGTGACGAGCTGGTGGACAGACTGCAGCAGGGTGGTCTCGATCTCGCGGAACTGGGGGAACTTGTTGGCAGAGCTGGCGTGGCCGTGGCCGTGGTCGTGGCCGTTTCTCCCGTTTTCGTGGCCATTTTCCCGTCCGTTCTGTCCATCTTCGCCTCCGTCGTCGTCATCCATGACCACGTCCTCGCCGACGTGCCGGGGCCTCTGGTTGGCGTTGGCGGCAGCAGCCGCTGCTGCTGCTGCTTTCTTGGACGGGTTCGCTGCTGCTGCTGCTTTCTTGGACGGGTTCGCTGCTGCCGCTGCCGCCGTTGGCGAGGGGTACAGCCACACGGCACGGTTGCAATGCGAGGCAATGACGGCTACCTGGTTCGTGCTGCTCAGGGCCAGGTGCGAGTTGGCAAAGACGAGGATGTTGGCGAGAGCTTTGCTCAGCGGCAGCGAGTTGGCCATGGCAGCCCAGGCACGCGGGTTGGTGTCCAGCACAATGGTCAGCAGCGCCGGCGGCTCCTCAGAGGCCGACACCTCGTAGTGGGCCGAGCCGTCGACGGCATCCATTCTCTCTTTTTTTTTGTTTCTCCTTCTATTCTTCTTCTTCTTTGCTTTTTTCCGCTGGTCGGTGGTCGTGTGCAGGCAGACAGCTGTCTTGGACCACCCAAATTGTTGGTTGCTCTTATCGATAACGAGCACACGTGACAGTCTCCACATTTGAAGGCAGCGGACGAGTAAACGTGGCGCGGTTTTTTCTTTTTTTCTTTTTTCGGCGTGCGCACAGGGAATGACGACAGTGGGCCGATGAAATCATAAGCTGGAGCTGGCTGCTGGCGGGGCACTAATAAGATACCTACCTCCTCTCGTCCGCGGCAGCGGCTTTTCCTCCGCCAAACTCGTCCTGCTCCGAATCTGTCTCGCTGCGCACGACCAGCCTCTTGTTCATCATCACCCGCTGCTGGCTGGCATTGCCGGCCTGTCTGTCTAGCATCTCCATCCATCCACAACAGCAATCCCACCTGATATCCCTACCTATGGCTGGCGTTGTCGAGCCGGGGACGGCCCCGGCTGCCCAGGCCGAGCCGTCGCGCGAGGACCAGGCGCTGCTGCTCTTTGCCGGACTGATGGAGGGCGGCAAGGAGGACGACGAGACGGTGCGCGATCTGGACAAGCTGACCAAGGTGTTCAACGACGACGTGGAGGCGACCAAGAAGAAGGGGGAAAAGTCCATCTGCTCGCTGGTGGACAGCGACTGCATCGACACGCTGCTGTGCTACCTGGACATGCGGCAGCCGGACATTGTGCGCGGCCACGGCACGCTGACGACGTCGGCGTACCTGGCGGCGGCGGGCGACGACGGCGCCAAGATGCTGCAGGACTTTTTCTACGACCGGGTCAAGCGCGGCACCTACGACGACTACATTGTGGCGTTTTGCGTGGCGGCGGCCGTGTTCCCGATTGTGCCGGACCTGACGGCGGAGATGTTTCTGGCCGAGGGCTTTCTGCCCAGCCTGGGCCCGCTGATGCGGCGCAAGTGGAAGAGCCGCAAGGTCGAGACGGCCTGTCTGGAGATGCTCAATGTGGCCTGCATGAACGGAGGCTGCCGCGAGGCCGTGCAAAAGTACTGCGGCGACTGGCTCGAGGAGATTGTCGACCAGGACCCAGACGACGTGGTCAAGGACATGTACGCGGCCAACCCGGACGCGTCCTTTGCCGAGGGCTCCGTCTCCATGCGGCGGCACTCGCGGCAGGTGCAGAACCTGGCGGCCGTCATCCTGGCCAAGATCAAAGTGGGTGATGTTTTTTTGTTCTTTTTTTTCCTTCTTTCTTCTTTTCTCTTTTTTCTCCCTTTTTCCCTCTTTCACGTCCTTTCTGGATGGCATTCTGACTGACTGCAGTAAGGCCACCATGCCGCCTCCACAAGCGGGCAGCAGTCACGAAGAGCCCCGGGTGCAGCTGGCGACAACAAGCATCGAAGACCTCAGCAAGATGTTTACACAGATGCTGCTGAAGAGCCCCGAGCAGGGCGGCCCGAGCTCTGTCGAGGGGCTCGCGTACGCGTCGCTGCAGCCCCAGGTGAAGGAAGAGCTGGCGTCGAACGCGGAGCTGCTCAAGGCGCTGGTCAAGACGCTCGAGGCGGCGCCGCCACGGTCGCCGCTGACGTACGGCGCGCTCAGCGTCTTTGCCAACTTGACACGGTACCAGCCGCCGCAGAACGAGGAGCAGAAGCGCATGGGCCAGCTGCGAGCCTACGCCAACGCGGCGGGCAAGGTGGTGGCGAGCCCGCTCAGTGACGACGCGCACGTAGGGCAGCGGTGCAAGCAGGTGTTTGCGGCAGGGGTGACGCCGGTGCTGGTGAGCCACAGCAAGAACGGGTCGATGGCGTCGCTCGCGCTCATCATCGGCATCATCCACGCGCTGTCGGCGACGGCGAGCATCCGTGGGCAGCTAGCACAGCAGGGGGCGGTGCGGCTGCTGGTGGACGCATGGCGGAGCCTGGACCAGGCGGCGGCCGACAAGAAGGCCGACAAGAAGGCGGCTGACAAGGCGGTCCAGCGCACGGCGGCGCACGCGCTCAGCCGCATCCTGATCTCGACGAACCCGGCGCTGGTGTTTGGCGGCACGCGGGCGACGCCCATGAGCTCGGCGGTGCGGCCGCTGGCGTCGCTGGTGGCGCCGCGGGCCGACGACGACGTGGACGACGGCTACGGGCTGCTGCCCGTGTTCGAGGCGCTGATGGCGCTGACGAACCTGGCGTCGACCGACGACGACATGCGCCGGGCCATTCTCCGGGCCGCCTTTGCCGACGTCGAGGAGCGCATGCTGTCGAGCAACGCCATGGTGACGCGGGCCGCCGTCGAGCTGGTGTGCAACCTGGTGCAGGGCGTGGACGGCGTCGCGCTCTACGCCGACGACCAGAACGCCGACCCGGCCGTCGCCGCCGCCGTCGCCACCCGTCTGCACATCCTCGTCGCCCTGGCCGACGCCGAGGACGAGGGCACCCGCAGCGCCGCCGGCGGCGCCTTGGCCGGGCTCACGGCCTACGAGGGCGTCGTGCGTGGCATCGTCGCCCGCGAGCGCGGCGCCCGCATGGTGCTCGGCCTCTGTGCCGCCTCGGAGAGCGAGGACCTGCGCCACCGCGGCGCCGTCGCCGTCTACAACATGGCCGCCTGCGACGGCGACGTCGGCGTCCGTGCCCGCGCCGCCCTGCGCGCCGCCGACGGCGTCGCCGTCCTCACCGACTGCGCCAAGGCCAGCCGGCGCGCCGAGGTGGTCGAGGTGGCCGTGTTTGCGCTCAAGGCGCTGCTAGAGGACGGCAACGTGCCAGAGTAATTGTGGCTTTTCATGAAAATAAGATACGTTATTGAATTTGTGTAACCCAAAAATTTGTCATTAGCATACAAAACAGCGAACAATACAAAATTGCTTTTCCTTTTTTCTATATCTCTCCCTCCTCTGTCCATCACTCGGCCCTCTCGTCCACCCGGTTCAGCACGGCAATGCCCTCGACGTGGGCCGTCTGCGGGAAAAAGTCGAATCCGCGCAGGCTCTCGATCTCGTAGCGGGCGCCTGGCTTGCCGCCCGCGGCCTGCTGCTTCTGGTGCTGCTGGTGCTGCTGCGGCCCAAAGCGGTCAATCTCCCCCCGCACCAGCATGCCGACGTCGCGCGCCTGCGTGTGGACGTTGCAGCTGACGTAGACGATGCGGGCGGGCGCAAAGGCGAGCAGCTGGCGCAGAAAGGGCCCGTCGCAGCCCTTGCGCGGCGGGTCGAGCACGACGACGGTCTCGTCCGGGTCGTACGTCAGCGCCTGCACGCCGGCAAACAGCTGGGCGGCGTCGGCCGCCAGAAAGCGGCAGCGCTCGGGCGCCAGCTGGTTGAGCGCCGCGTTGGCCCGCGCGTACTCGATCGACTGGTCGGCAATGTCGATGCCGATGCTGCCGCCGGGCAGCGTCGACGCCAGCGTGATGGTGAACAGGCCGGACCCGGAGTAGGCGTCGATGAGGTAGCGGATCTCCTTCTTCGGCGGTCCTGCCGAAGAAGCCGCCGCCGCCGCCGCGGGGCGCACCTGGCTCCGCACGTACGCCGTCAGCGTCGGCAAGATCGAGTTGTTGTTCTGGAAGAAGCAGCCGGCCGGGTTGGTAAAGATGTAGTCGTCGACGTACTCGACCGACGTGGCCTTGTGGTCGGTGATGCACGTCTTGATGTCCGTGTACGCGTCCGTGTCGACGCGCACGGCATCGGCCGGCGTCTCGTCGGGCGGTCCTGGCTTTGTCTCGGTATCGCCCTCGCCCTCGCCGCTGCCCCTCTTCCCCTTCCAGAACCGCTGCGTGCTCTCCCGCAGCAGAATCGTCGCCCCCCGCTGGTACGTGGCAAAGTCGCGGGCCACGCGGGCCCGCTCGCGCGCCATGCCCGCGGCCACGACCGGCGTGCCGATGGGGCACTGCTCAATGTCCATGGTCATGCGGGCGCCGCCCTTTTGCATGAAGCCAATGTCGGGCACGGCCGTCAGCGTGTGGCCCGCCTTGTTGCGGCGCCGCGTCCCCGGCGGGCCGTCAAAGTGCGGCGTCAGCTTCGTGCGGTAGCCGTACTGCAGCGGGCTGGCCACCGTGTCCAGCACGGCCGGCACCCGCTCGGGCGGCAGCTGCGAAAAGTGGCGGTACGCGCGCTCGACCACGCGGCGCTTCACCGCCAGCTGCTCGCTGTAGTCCAGCATCTGGTACTGGCAGCCCGAGCAGCGCCCAAAGTACTGGCAGCGCACGCGGCTGTCGTCCCGCAGCGCCGCCGACGGACGCACCACCTCTAGCATGTCCGCCACCGAATACGTCGGCGTGCTGTTGTTGTCGTCGTCGTCGTCGTCGTCGTGTGACCTCAGATGCCGAAAGATCCGCGCCCGCACCACGTCGCCCGGCACCGCAAACGACACCACATAGATGCGGCGGCGGCGCCGCCGCCGCTGTGGCTTCTCCCCCTCACTGTGCAGCACCGCCAGGCCGTCACCCGTAGACGACAGGTCCACGACGTCCAGCTCCACCTCGGTGCCCGGAGCAGGGAGCTCCTCCTCCTTCTCCTCTTCCACGGCCTCGCCATTGGCGCTGCCAGCGACGCCATTCGACTCCGCGGCCACCTCGACCGGCCCCTCGTTCTCGTCCTGCAGCTTCAGAGTCGCCAGCAGCGACTGGATGTCCGCGAGCAGCACCTCTTCGGCCGAGCCATCGCCTGCCCCCTTGGGCTTCCGCCCCTTGAACTTTTTCTTGAACGGACGCGGCGGCCGCCCGCCGCCACCGCCGCCTCCTCGACCGTTCTGCTGCTTCTGATTCTGCTGCTGCTGCTGCTTATGACCTGGCCCAGGGCTGCTGACGGGATGCGGCCGCTTGCCCAGGTGCGATTCTTGGGCCGCATCGGCTGTCTCTGGGGCTGAGAAAGCCGGCGCCGCCTGAACCGGCGCCGACACGGCAGTCAATGACTCAGCCATGCCTGTCGTGAACACCCTCCTGCACGGCCTGCAACAGGACCCGGCAAATGCTGCTGCTGCGGCTGTTGCTGCGGCTGCCGCGGCTGCTGCTGGGAGTCTGATGAAGCTGCTGAGAGCTCTAGGCGCGTGCGCTGTGAGAATGGGTGTCTGCCTTGATGTTGAAAGGCCCGCGCTCCTGCAAGTTACCACACGCCGCATGAAGGTGTGAAATATGTATCTGAAGACACTCTTGAAAATTTTGGACTCCCCCAAAATAGGATGGTCGTAAGCTGCGACTGGTTTGTTCAATCGACGGCTGCCCATCCAACATGGAGAGGCTTTGGATGACTAAGTTTTTTTTTTAGCCGTCTTTTTTTTTTTCGACGCCCCAGCAAAAAAAAATGCCACCCTCTTGATTGGCCCATGAGAATGCGGTCCCAGGTCGCTGCGCATTACGTAACTGTGCATCCGGGGTAGGTGTTTGCGCTCCGCTTCCGCAGCGAGCGCCTGGACCCTGGCAGTAGCAGCGACAGCAGCTGCCCCTTTCGTATTTCTAATCTGTTAGCGAGCTATCGCAATCTCTCATATCAGCGCCGACCGCATCTGCTCATGTGCCGTCTCTGACACAACGCCTGCCTCCCACGGCGACATCCTTTGGCTTTTGGATGCCTGTTTTTCCGTGACACCCGTTCATTACAGGGAGAATGCGTGAGTCGTCGTCTTGTCCCGTTTTGTCGCTCTCTCCCTTATCAGCGCCCAGTGAAGCTCACCCACCTCCTCTTCTGCTGCAGGCCACACCTCCGCCCTCCGGGACTGGGTGCTCCCGCTGCTCGCCCTGCAGGCCGAGACCGCATGGGCGCGCCCTCCGCTGCAGCGTCCGCTCCTGAGCGAACAGTATGACGGCGGCTATGTCAACGTCGACAGCTCCCAGCCAGGATCGCACGGCGCTGTCGCCTGCGAGAGCGCAGTCTGCTCCGAGATTGGCATCAACCTCATGCGGCAGGGCGTACGTCTGCCTCGATACAAGCCCTCCCACCCCCAACAGATAATTGACAAAACCAGGGAACCGCGGCCGATGCTCTGGTCGGCACGACGCTCTGTGTCGGTGTCATGGGCATGTACCACTCCGGCATCGGCGGCGGCGGCTTCATGCTTGTGCGCAACCGCGGCTACGGCTACGAGACTGTCGACTACCGGGAAGCCGCACCGGCTGCCGCCTACGAGGACATGTACGACGGCAACGTGCAGGGGAGCGTGATTGGTGGCCTGGCCGTGGCCGTCCCGGGCGAGCTGCGCGGTCTCGAGTACATCCACAAGCAATACGGGGTATGTTCTTCCTTGTCTGCCTGAGGACCTGCGCTCACTGACTCGACAGGTCCTGCCGTGGAAGGTAGTGGTGATGCCGGCCGTCCATGTGGCCCGACAGGGGTTCCCAGGTGTGTTCTGTCTGATTGCGTCCCTGCCATCTTGCTTATAGACTGCTGATTCTCGTCCTGCTTTCAGTTTCCGAGGATCTCATCCGCTACATGAATGCAGCGACATCGTATGTGGGCAACTTCCTCACCGAAGACCCCATCTGGGCGGAGGACTTTGCGCCAAACGGCACGCTGGTGCAGCTGGGAGACACCATCACACGCAAACGCTATGCCAAGTGCGTCTACCAATTCGTGACTCGCTGTTTCGCTTGCTGACTTTCTGTACAGCACCCTGGAGGAGATTGCGAACAATGGGGTGGACATCTTTTACCATGGGAAGATGGGTAAGAAGCCGAAGTTGAAGTCTTGTGGTATGTCTCCATGTGCTGACCAAACCAGCCCAATCCATGGTGGACTTTATCCGCGCAAACAACGGGACAGCGACGGAGGAAGACTTTGCGGGCTACGAGGTGAAGCTGCGGCCGGCCGTGAGCTCCATGTACGGCGGGCGGCGGCTCTTCTCGACGGGGGCGCCGTCGTCGGGGGCGGTGGCGCTGTCGATCCTGACGACGATGGACCAGTTCCGGCAGGCGGCCGATGCTGACGCCGACGTTGACGCCGACGTCAACCTGACGACGCACCGGTTCGACGAGGCGATGCGGTTCGGTTACGGGGCGCGGACGCACCTGGGCGACCCGGACTACCTGGACGACGTGGGCGCGTTCGAGGCGGAGCTGCTGTCGACGGAGCGGGCGCAGACGACGCGGCGCAAGATCCGCGACGACGCGACGCTGCCGGTGGAGGCGTACAACCCGCAGGGGACGTATGCGGAGCCGGGCCACGGCACGAGCCACGTGGTGGTGGCGGACGGCAGCGGGCTGGCCATCAGCAGCACGACGACGATCAACACGCTGTTCGGGTCGCTGCTCATGGTGCCCGACAGCGGCATCATCCTCAACAACGAGATGAACGACTTTTCCATCCCGCACGCGCACAACGAGTTTGGCTACCCGCCCAGCCCGGCCAACTTTGTGCGCGGCGGCAAGCGGCCGCTGAGCTCGATCACACCGGTGATGGTGGAGGAGCCTGTCGCGGTCGAGGGTGCTTCCGGCGGCCCCGGCTGGCGGCTGTGCCTGGTGACGGGGGCGGCCGGCGGCAGCCGCATCATCTCGTCGACGGCACAGGTGGCCTGGCACGTGCTGGAGCACGGCATGAGCATGGCCGAGGCGCTGGCGGCGCCGCGGCTGCACGACCAGCTGGCGCCCAACCTGGTGGCCTTTGAGACGACGTTTGACAATAGCACCGTGGCCAGCATGGCCGGCCGAGGCCACAACGTGACGTGGGTGCCGCAGGGCGTCAGCTCGGCACAGGGGATCCGCGTCGACGCGGAGGGGGTCTTTGAGGCGGCCGGCGAGCCGCGGCAGAAGAACAGCGGAGGACGTGTCTTTTGAGATGAAGACTGTATAGTACACATAGACACGTAGACCAAACTAGACAACCATGTTTATTCTTTTTTTGCCCTCGATGGCTCTTCAAAGGGAACGGGTATCGATGAGAGTCTATGAGAACGAAACGCAAATGCAACAATACAAAAAAGAACAAAATGCAACAAAGACAACACAGAACAGAAAACAGAAACACAGCACACCACCTCCACAGCCCACCACCGGTCAGGCCGGCGCGGCCGCCACCAGACGCTCCATCTGCTGGACCCACTTGCGGGCAAAGGCCTCCTCGGTGAAGCGGCGGGCGGAGCGCTGGGCGCGCAGGCGCCAGGCGAGGGGGTCAGGCAGGTCGAGAGCGCGGGCAAAGGCGTCGGCGAACTGGTCTGCGGTGGTGGCGTGGAAGCCGGTGGGGTGGCCGTCGACGGGGATGACAATGTCGAGCTTGGGACCGCCGCTGTCGTGGACGACGGCGACGAGGCCGGCAGCCTGGTACTCGACGACGCCGATGCCAAAGTGCTCGTTCCACATGCCGTTGACGCCGACGGCGGCGCGGCGCAGCCAGGTGAGGATGGCGGGCCAGGGGGCGTCGAGGTGGAACTCGACGGCGTCGCGGATGTGCAGCTCGTTGACGAGCAGACGCAGCTGGTAGACGCGCTTGGAGTCGTGGTCGTCGCGCACGCTGCCGATGAGCACGAGCTTGGCGCCCGGGCCGCCCGCCGCCGCCTGCTGCTTCGCAAACGTCGCAAACGCCTGCAGGATCAGGTGGTGGTTCTTCTCGGGGCGGAACTGCGCAATGTACACCAGCACGCGCTCGCGGGACGCCTCGCTGGCCGCCGACACCTCGATGGCCTGCTCCAGCTCGTCGACGGCCACGGGGGGGTAGACGACGACAATGTCGGTGTCCTTCTCGGTGCTGTCCTTTTCGGTACTGTCATTCCCGGCCGGCACACGTTTCCGCAGCGGCCCCCATAGCGCCCGGATGTGCCCCTGCGTCCACGTCGAGTTGGTCATGACCACGTCGATCGACGCCCCCACCGACGCGTACAGCCGCGCAAACAGCTGCCAGTAGAGCCGCTTGGCCTGGCCCCGCCTGCCGGCGCCCTGCCCCGCGTTGACGCCCAGGCCGCCCACGGCAGAGGCCGCGTCCAGGGACGCCAGCATGTCGGTGGAGATGGTCGGGTAGTGCACGTAGGCGCCGGTGGGGATGCTGTGGAAGAGCAGCTTGGAGAGGCCGAGGGCAAAGGCGTAGCCCATGGTGTCGACAAAGATGTCGGGCACCAGCAGCGAGAAGGCGTCCCAGGCCATGATGATGGACCCAAAGGACTGGCCGGCCAGCGTAAAGTGCGGCCAGGTCGAGGCCAAGACCCAGCGCCGCGTCGAGAGGTAGAGGAAGGCAATGGTGGGCGCATGGAGGTCAATGTTGAAGCGGTCCTGCGGTCATCAGTCGGGAGTAGAAAGCCGGCAGCTTAGGGACACCGAACCCACCTGAACCCGGGCCAGGATGGCCTCCTTGTTCACGTCGTGGTCGCCCGTGTAGACGACGCACTTGGCCTTGGGCCAGCGCTGCTGCGTCGCTCGAATGGCAGCCCACAGCACCCGCTCGCCGCCACCTCCGGCGTTGCTTGTCTTTGTCAGCGGCCGTCGGCCAGTTCTGCTGCCCGCATGGCCCGTGGCAACTCACCAGAACGGGTGGAAGAAGCCCACAATGCCCTCCCAGTCCTTCTCGCCCTTCTCGCCGTTGCCGGCTGACCCGGCCGTGCACGCCTCCACATTCTCCCAGTCGTCGTCGTCGTCGGTATCCGCCTTCTTTTCCTTTTGGCTTGCCTCCTGGAACCGCTGCTCGTCGGCCGCCATCGTGGCCAGCAGCCGCTGGCGGTGGCCCTGGGTCCGGTGCCGGAGGTAACAGCCCAACGTCGAGCCCGCGAGACGCCATATCCACGGCAGCAGCAGCGCTGTAACAAGCGTCGCCGTTACCGTCGCCAGTACCGCCGTCGCCGTGCGCGTGGAGGTGAAGTTGTGTGTGCCGCCGCCGTCGCAGGTGCCCCGAGAGGAGGACGCAGCACAGCTTGCGTCCGCCGCATCCATCGTAAGTGAGGGGGGTGGAGGGAGCGAGGGCAAGCGAGGGGGGGAGAGAGGGGGGGAAGAGAGGGGGGGAGAGTGAGAGGAGAGTGAGAGAGTGAGAGAGTGTGAGAGGTGAAACGAGAGTCAGAAGGGGAAAAGGAAAGAGGAACAGAAAGAAAGAAAGACAAAATTCCGCGGGTGGATGTGTTCTCAGCAGCGGGCGGGGTTGGTTGACGGCCTGCGTAGGCGGCTTGAGGAGGCAGGAGCCACCATGTTCGTCTGGGGGAGGAGAGGGGAGAGGTGAATACGATGAGGTCCTGCTGGCCAGAACGCGGTCGGACCGAGAAGCACACCTGTTTTGTTCAGGGAAAAAAAGTGGGTGTTGCCCCGTAGTAGCGCTGCTGCCACCTAGCGCACATGGCCGCTGGAGCCACAGCGGCTGGACATGCATCAGCTTATTTCGGGACCCAACTAGCAGCATCGCCAGCAAAATCATCCGGTCTTTGGCCCCAGCGCTCAACAAATAGACCAAAAAAGCCGACCCGACGACCCGACTCGTGTCGCGCAGTGTCCGCACACATGGCGTCCTCAGCAGCACGTGCTCTGCGCCCGCTGCGGATGGCCGCATGGCGACCGCAGTCGCCTCTATCGGCTGCTACTGCTACTGCCATTGGCTGCTGCCGCTGCCGCTGCCGCCGCTTCCATGTGTCGGCCCTGGTGACCGTCCCCGTCGACACGGCCGAGGCCCTCATCTCGCAGCTGCACGTTGTGAGCGGCGTGCCGTGGTATGTGACCATTCCGCTCGTCGCCCTGGGCGTCAACCTGGTCGTGCGCCTGCCCTTTAGCATCCATGCCCGCTGGCTGGCCCAGGGGCGCACCCGCCTCGCCCCCCTGCTGCAGGGCTGGGCCGCCGTGCACAGCAAGGAGATCCACGAGGAGCGGCGGCGGGACGCGCGCGAGCGCAAGCGGCTCGACCAGCAGGCCCCGGAAGCGGCGGCAGCAGCAGCACCGCCGCCGCCGCCGCCCATTGGCACCATGGACCGCGACGTCATGAAGCGCTACCGCCGGACGGCGAGCCGCGTCCACGCCAAGTTTGGCGTGCAGCAGTGGAAGCTCTACAGCAATTTCTTGGCCATGCCGCCCTGGCTCGTCGTCATCGAGGCCATCCGCCGCATGTGCGGCGCCCCGGTCGGCCTGCTGGGTCTGATTCTGCGCCGCACGGGCAGCGAGGCGGTGGACGTGACGGGGGTGGACGTGACGGGGGTGGACGTGACGGGGGTGGACGTCGCGGCAGCGGCGGACGTCGCAGTGGCGGCAGTGGACGTCACTGCGGGCGACGTCGCAGCGGCTACGTCCACCGCCGCCGCCCTCTCCGAGCCCTCGCTCGTCACCGGCGGCTGTCTGTGGTTCCCCGACCTCACCGTCGCCGACCCCTACCACATCCTGCCCTTTGCCCTGTCGGCCATGCTGCTGGCCAACGTCATGCCCAGCACCGACGCCGGCCGCCGCGCCCTCTTCGGCCTGGCCCCCAAGACCGCCGACGACGCCTCCGGCACCACCCAGATCACCACCGAGGGCGCCGCCGCCCGCGGCCTGCAGCGCACCCTGCTCCTCATGTCGCTCAGCGTCGGCTTCGTCACCATGCAGTTCCCCAGCGCCATCCACCTCTACTGGCTCGCCTCCGCCGGCAGCTCCTTTCTCATCACCCACTCCGTCCGCGTTGCCATGCCCCTGCAGGAGCTCGACATACGCCCCGGCAACAAGGTCGACTACCCCTGGATACGGCCGCCACCACCATCTGTTCCGCCACCACCGCTGGGGCAGTAGCCGCCGCCGTTCACGGTTGGCACATGGGGCGAAATCAAAATGTATTTATATTCTACAGACAAATGAAATAAGAAAAGTAAAAAAGAAAAAGAAATCTGCAATAGGCAAATACGCAAACCCCTCGCTCCACAACGCCGAGAAATTCAACTGGTTTGAGACCTGGACAAAACGAAACGAGAATGCAGAACGTGCTGGAAAACAGAAACGCAGACTGAAACAGGGAACCCACTCCCTCCCAAAATCAGAAACTCCGGTGCGCCAGGTAATAACTGCTGCTGACCTAATCATCGGACGCGGTGCAGCTACCCCAGGAACACGGCCAGCAGCACAATCGTCAGGATGACCGACAGGATGAGCAGCAGGCAGCACGCCTTGCTGCGCGCGTTGCGCTGGTAGCGGGCCGCCGAGCGCAGCTCGTAGTCGGCGCCGCGCGTGTCGGTGCGCACGTTCTCCACGTTGTCGGCAATGTTGTCCAGCTGCTCGCCCTGCTCGTGCACCATGGTCGCCACCTGCGTGAAGAGCACGTTGAGGTCGCCCACGCCCTGCTCAATGTTGCGGATCTCCTCCTCGCGCTCGATGATGAGCGCCTCCTGGAAGTCCACCTCGTTCTGCGGCGCCAGCCGCGCGAGCTCTTCTTGCTGCTGTTGCTGCAGGAGCTGGCCTTCCTCCTGTGCCGGGCCGTGCTCGCCCTGCTCACCCGCCACGCCGCCCTCCCCGGCGGCCGCCCGCGCCGCCGACACCGACGCCTTCTCCTTCTCCAGCGCCTGCCGCTGCAGCGTCTGGAACTCGGACAGCGCCGCCTGGAACTCGCGCGAGAGCTTCTGCTGCGTGTAGCGCTGCGTAGGCTGTTCTTGTCAGCGGCTGTAGCAGAAGAGGCAAAAGCAGGCAGGAAGGAAAAAGGAAAAAAAAAAAACTCACCGTCACATCCTCCCACCCCTGCACCTTCTTGACGCCCTCGCCCACCTCCTTGAACAGCCCGCGCGACTCCTCCAGCACATCGTTGACCCGCTCGCGCACCCGCGCATTGTCCTGCCGCGTGCCCAGGTGCCCAATGTCCCGGCTCAGATTCGCAATGTTGCCCTGCAGCTTGAACAGCTTGTTGTTCAGCTGCTGCGCCAGCCGCTGGAACGACGGGTCGTCCGAATATGCCTCGCCGCCGCCGCCGCCGCCCCGGCGCCGCCCGGACTCGAGAGATGACAGCTGGTCGAAAGACATCGAAGCGGACGAGGAAGCGTGGAATTCGAGAGATTCGGGGAGATGTTTTTCAGATTCGCAACACTTCCAGAGTGGATTAAAAGTGGCAAGTAACAGCAGACAGCACGATTTCGAAACGGGCAAAAAGAGACGACGTCGGATGGTTGCATCAACGCTGCCTATTGTCTTGCGTGGATTGCCTCACGGACCCATAATCCAGTCACGTGTGAATGTGGCAGAGAGATACACCGTAACTGGCCAATCACATCTCGTCACACACGAGGACCCTGCAAGAACATGTCACGTGGGTATTATGCGTGTCCTAGCGCAGGAACAAGCTCGCCCAAGCGCGCCTCGTTATTTTTTTCTGCAGGGTGCTGCCTTTTCCTTATTTACTTGCGCCTAAGCAAAATACACGAGCGACCTCAAGCATCCTCACCAGCTTCCCCCCCCCCCGCCCACGCCAACTCTCTCGCTTTGGCAATGTGCCGGCACAATGTCCAAGGCCCCCGTTCCTCCCTCGGCTCCGGATCCCGTCCGTCGGGCTCTTCCATACAAGGACTTTCTCCAGCCAGCTCTACATAGGCGCTTCTCCTCCACCGCGCTGGTCCTCATAATCACGGCCTACGCCGAGTCTCTGCTGCTCTCTCCCTGGTCATCATGTATGTCCCCGCGCAGCCACCTTCTCCGGGCCTGCTCTTCTGTCCCCAATTGGTAGTCGTCTGCATTCTGACTTTTTTTTTTCTCTCCAGGGCTCTGGGCCTGGTTCCCTCTGAGCGGCCCCAGCCTCAGAGCGTTCGCCATTTTCTTCTGCGGCTTCATCATCATCATCTTGCGCATCGCCCAATACCACATCGGCATACGAACATCCTCCTCGCCCTTTGAGACGTTCCTCTACAACAGCCTGCAGCCCAAGACGGCAGAAACCCTGGCCTCGTACTGCATCTCGGCCTGGGTCTATGGCCAGATCTTCCGATGGTCCGCTCCCGAGAGCGCCCACCTCGGCTGGATCTTGCACTTCCCGGGCGACCGCACGCGGCTCAACGAGCGAGCGCTGTTCATGGTGGTCCATGTCGTGTTTGTCGGCGTCTTGAATGCGGTTCTGCATCTGTTCTGGGACAACGACCGCCTGCTTCTCGGCACCGCCAAGCCCGCGCCCGACAGCGACTCCTCCTCCTCCTCTTCCTCCTCGTCCGGCGCCAGACATGCGCCCCCCCAGCTGTACAAGACGCTCCTTCGCCGGGTGCCGTTCCTGGCCATCTCTGCGCTCACGCGGTCCCTCGCTTCCGTCTTCCTGAGCATGCCCATCTACGTCATCTTTTTGCGCGCATGGGCATGGCGGTTCACCCTGGCTCTGTTTCGGCCCTTCTTCAGCCTGCCCAAGTCGTCGCTGCCGCCCATGGCCTGGCCTTTTGCCTCGTCGTGGGGCTTCGTGCCGCGCTGCTTGCTGGCCGGCCTTCTGTTCTCCGTCCTGCTGCTGATCAGCAACACGGCCTTTTCCCTCTTCCTCGTGAACGAGCCGCTCAAAGACGGCAAGCCGCTGACGTCCGAGTCGAAAGACCCCAACGGCAGCCTGCTCAAGGGGCTCAAGAGCAAGAAGCCCAACGTCAAGGCCTTTGCCATGTGGGAGCTGGCCTTTATCGCCCGCGACTTCCCCGACCGCCGCGACGTCATCTACACAGACATTGACCGCAAGGACGGGCCGACGTGGTCCCAGATCTGCAAGATCTGTCTCGATGTCGTCCAGAGCCTCGAGACCCGGATCAACCCGCCCACGGCGACGGCGTCGGCGACGGCGGACAGCGACCCTGCGAAAGAGGCCGCGGCCGAGGACGCTGCCCACCAGCCGAAGCGTCTGACCAAGCCTCTGCGGGAGGACGCCATCCTGGTGTCGACGCCGCCTCGGAAGAATTTCCAGTACGAGGTGGAAAAGGTGGTGGCCAAGGTAGCGGTGGACCCGCGCAAGTCGCCGCGGCTGAGCCCAATGGCGAAAAAGGCCATTGGCGACGCCAAGAAGAGGCTGCTCGACGTGCAGCGCGACATCAGCGGTCCTGAGAACCCCAACAGCAGCGTGCAGCAGCTGGCGCGCCGGGTGCTGGGCCTGCCCGTGGTGGGCTGGCCGTTCCGCCTCGAGTTCCAGAACCGCATCACGGCGGCCGTGCTCGGGGGTCCGTACGGCGAGCCGAGCCTCTACATCAACGCCATCAGCGCGCTCCGCCTGCTGGCGGTGCACAGCCTGCAGGAGGACAAGTTTGGCAATGTGCAGCGGGACGTGGCCAAGATTATGCGCGCGCTCACGGCGGTGACGGCCAAGCTGGACGCGTTCAAGGCCGCGTTCCCCATCCACTGGACCGACGTGCAGGCCGAGCGGACGTGCCCCGAGGTGGACGAGATCCGCGAGGCGCTCAAGGACGCGCTGTCGGACCTGATCCGCCATTTCGGCCAGTACAGCAAGGACCTCAGGCTGAGCCGGACAGACATGAGACTGGCTGAGGAGGCCGCGCTGGCCGGGCGGCCACAAGCAGACGCGGCGGCGGCGGCTGCCACTCCAGAGATGCAGGAGGCGCGGTGAACCGGCACATCTGCCTCCCTATGGAAGCGGCGGCACCACACATATAGATTCCATTGTAATTCTACAAAATGGTTAAATGAAAAAGTAATTGTACGAGTGCATCAACAACGTTGACGTTGACGTGAATGTGGAGAGTACAAATAGGAGTACTCGTACAGAGATGAGATCAGGATGGCTGGCAGATGTCGTATGTGTGGGCTGACTAATCGCGTGCTTGTTGACTGTGGGTCCCCACCCAGCCTCTCCGCCTGCCATGTTTTTTTTGCTATGGTTACCAGCCCTTTTGGTCAGGCTTCACGACCAGAGCTGGCTGGCTGCACCGCTCTGCCACCTGTTTTTTCCACGGTAATACTAATACTAATAATGCACCTGTGATGACAACTCCACACCAGCCATGACTTGGCCCTCCGAAGCTCTCCTTCATGCTCGTCCTCTCTCTCGACGCTAACGTGCGCACGCCATGGCGTTTTCGACGGCCATTCTCGCCCGCATTGTCTACGGCAGCTTCTACACCTTTTTGCACCTCCTGATTGTCGCACTGCTGCTCATCACGCCGGCCGACATTATCAACCAGTCCCGGCTGCGCGGCAACCTGTATCCCATCCTGATCGTGTCCATCTGCTACGTGGTGTCGATTCTCATTGTCGGTTTCATCTACTTTGCCCGGCTCTACATCAATCGGTCGGTGCTCAACTCCATCCCCAAGGCATGGGTGCCCATCGACAAGGGCGACGTGCACAAGGCGGTGCGCCGCATGATCGCGGCCGGCCTCAGCCGCAGCGCCGCCGTGGCCTTTGTCGCCCAGCCGCGGACGCTTGTGCAAGGGCCGGGCGGTGAAGTCCTGGGCGGTGGGCTCGGAGACGGTGCGGCAGCGGCGGCGGCGGCGGCGGCGGGGGGGGCAGATCCTTTGGCGAAACCAATAACAGCGGAAGACGCCTCGGTCGTGGGCGGGTACATGGACCGGATCATGCGGCTGAAACGGGCCGAGACGGTCGAGCGGCAGATGGGCATCGACCTGCCGCCGTGCCGGCCGGTCTGGGGCCGCATCGAGCAGCCCGGCTGGGCGCCCCCCGAGGCGGCCGACCTCGACACGCTGCAGTACGGCACGGTGGTGGCCGAGCTGCCCAACCTGATCGAGGCCAAGGCGCTCACGCTGGCGCCGCCGGACCCGGCGTCGCAGCGGGCGTCGCCCTCGCTGCCCATGTCGCCCCTGACGCCCATGTCGCCCATGACGCCGTCGGCGCCATATCCGCCGCCCCCCTCGCCACCCGTGGACCCCCCCATGCTCGACCCCGAGGCCCTCGCCCTGTTGCAGCGCCCGGCCTCCATGGGCCTGCGCGACTACCTGGCTTATCTGGTCGACCTGGGCGTCGTCGACATCCACAGCATGGAGACGACCGAGTCTGGCGAGCCGAACAGCGGTGGCGGCGGCGACGACGACGACGACGACGACGACGATGACGAAGGAGGTGACGGTGACGGCGCGACCGCCACGGCGCCCCGGCCGCTGACCGCCGTCGTCGACTCGTTTGTGGCCACCTACGAATACGCGCGGTTCTCGGAGCGCATGCTCACGCTCTCGCGCTTCCGCCAGCTCATGCGCGACCTGGCGACCATTCTGCGCAGCATGAGCTGTCTGGACCCGGCGCGCGTGGCGGCGGGCGGCATGGTCGAGGATGACGGCGCCGACGATGATGACGGCGCCGACGATGACGACGGCGCCGACGTTGACGACGACGACGACGCGCTCATCGGACCTGTCTACCCCGAAAAGATGCTCGGGGGCGATTTCACCCCGGCGTCGGACAGCGAGGACGACGTCGACAGCAACGCGGCCCCGTCCAGCCCCACCAGCGCGGGCAGCTCGCGGCGGCGGTTCAGCCTGGACTGGAACGAGCCTCCGCCGCAGCAGGCGCGGCAGGCGCAGAGCTCGCCCCTGCCGTCTGGTCGACCTGAGTCAGCCGGCAGCAGCGCCGGCCACAGCCACAGCAGTAGGACAACCCATCGCCGCCTCCGGCACGTGCTGTCGTCGTCATCGTCGCAAATGTCGCAGGCGAGCATCACCACCCAGCAACACCAGCAGCAGCAGGAGTGGCTCCTCCAGCACCAAGACCCGATCCCCGACACACCCAGCATAATGACACAGCTCCGCATATCCGGGTCGGAAGCAGACTCTGTATCAACCGCCTCGGCGGGCTCGGCAGTCTCAGAAGTATCAGCAGCCTCGGCAGCCTCAGCAGCCTCAGCAGCCGCAGCAGCCGCAGCAGTCGCAACGGGAGCGGCACGCGACCCATCCCGCGAACACGGCCGCCGGCGCCACCGCCATCACCATCATCTCCACGTCCACCACGTGTCCCCCTCGCCCAGCATCAACAGCTTCGCCCAGTCTCGGCCGGCCTATCCGATCAGTCTGCCATCGAGTCCGAGCGTCCAGTCGGCTGCGTCAAGCGGCGGCTCCGTGATCCGGCTACCAGAAGGGAGGGAAGGGAGGGGCGCCTCGCCGAGCCCTGCCCGGTCACCATGTCCAAGCAGTCATTAATGACAAGGGAAAAAAAAAACAAAAGTACATAATGTAACGAATAGTAATGAATACAAAAGTAATGGATCATATCTGGATTGTGAGGGCGTAGAGCTGCCGCGCTCGTTGAAGGCACACATACACTGATCTCGCCGCAGACCCACGAAATGGGGCAGGATTTCGACGAGTGCCATTTTCACGGCAGGGAGGCCGTCAGAGGGGCAATCGGGCGAGACTTGTTATATGATCCAGCCGTCCAGGCAGAAACCAGCCATCACAGCTTTGCAGATCGATGAGAACAAAGCAGCTGCATAGTGTGATCAAGTCTGCAGAGAATGTGCAGGCTGTAGGCGGCATGCCGTGCTCAGGCCTACGCAGACGGCTGCACCCTCCATTGTCGCTGGCAGCGAATTAATTGCTGTTGGGCGGGACTTCCCCGTGTGTGGGTCTTTTAGCGCCTATTAGATGGGTTTCGCGCGAAATCACGCTCTGTAAATATTTGTAGGGCGTTGCTCAGCAGCCCCTCCTCCGGATTCGCGTCTCGTCGCGTCTTCTATGCACCCCCACCGCCTCCCATGGATGATGCTCCGCTCCCACCGGTGACCATGGCGCAGCCGCGAAATGTGGTGTACGACTCGGACGACTCGGGCGACATGGACGACATGGACGACATGTTCAGTCCGCTGGCCCGTCCGAGTCCACCCCGTCCTCCCTCTTCTCACGCGGGCCGCTCTGCCGACGGCAGCACGTCGACCGACCCGTCCTTTTTCCGCGACGTCTACGAAGAACAGCAGAGGACCATGACAGCCGCGCGGGACGCAGCCGACGTGTCTGTCTCGCCATTGTCACCACGCCGCCGCATGCCGCCAGCAATTCCCGCCGACGCAACCATCTGGGATGTGCCCAGCAGCCCCGACCCGGTCAGCCACCATGGCACCAAGCGGAAACGGCCAGGCGGCGCCGAGATAGCCGCTGGCGCTGGCGCATCCCCCGTGGGTGTGCAGCCGCGGCAGCGGCTGCATGTTATTCTGAGCCAAGACAAGAGCGGTAGCACCACCACCACCACTACCACCACCACCAGCTTTGCGTCCGAACCGGCGGCCAAGAGGCTGCGAGACGAAGATGCCGGCGAAGACAGACTCGGCCGCGAAGACGGACCCAGCCGCGACGACGGACGTCGCGATGCAGCCTGGCCCCCGCCCAGCGACGCCGCCACCGAAAGCACCATTGCCTACCCGACGCCCAGCCGGTGGGCCGAAATGCGACAGCAGGAGTTTGGCTGCAGCAGCAGCGGCGGCGGCGGCGGCGGCGACAGCGCATTGGACCCGATACACAGCGAGGCCGAGGCTGGAAGCGGCCTTCTGGAGAGGGAAGCAACAACGCCCTCCAGCAAGCTTCAGAGGGAGGCCCCCGCCGATCATGTTTGTTTTGTCCCCCCCCCCACCACTGTCTTTGCTTGTACTGCTGCTAACAGCCTGGCAGCTGCTGTCCTCGCCCGACGAGATTGCCGCACCTGCGCCTGCCGCTCGACCACGACCCATCAGACGTCCGGCTGCCGAGGAGGAGGACGCTTGGGACCTTGCCGACACAGACTCGGGCGACCCAAGCGACCGGGGCGACCCAAGCGACCGGGGTGACCCGGGCTTGGCCAGCCCAACAGCCAACCGGCGCAGGAGACGAGACTCCGACAAGGATGAGCTGTCTGCGCAGGACCGGCATGGCGACGATGATAGGCATGCAGATAGCAGCGGCTGGCCAGTCTCCTCGGCCTCGGCCGCGACACACTCTCGGGCTCATAGGGACGTGGCCAGGGAGACAGAGGCAGCACAAGACGTCTACGTCGATGCCGTGGACAGCCGCCGCGACAAGGAGCAGCAGCACAACCCGCGGGCGGCCACCAGTCCGCCCGCCGAGCCGGTGAAGAAGAAGCGAGGACGGAAGCCCAGAGCGAAAGCAGCGGTCGAGCAGGCGTCGACCACCCTGCTGGGCCACCCTGCCTCGGCAGAGATTCCAACAGCTGCAGCCGCAGCCGCGGCCGCAGCCGCAGTCGCAGTCGCAGTCGCAGCACAGAGCGGTCCCGTCAAGAAGAAACGGGGTCGGCCAAGACGCCAGCCCAAGGACAAGGCCACGGGACAGGCTATTACGGCGGACCAGCCCCCGGACCGGGCCACCGATCAGCCAGAGGTGCAGGACGTCCACGGGGCAGACCAGCAGGGGGCTCTCCGCGAGACGACGGGCAACACATCGGCAGTCCCAGCAGATGTGGAGGCCCCGTCTGCGCCAGAGGAGGTATTACGAGCAGTGGAGCAGCCGCAGCAGCCGCAGCAGCAGCAGCTTCTGCTCCCCCAGACCGGCGAAAACACAAAGGGTGCGCTCACCAAAGAGTCACCACCACCACCACCACCACCACCAGCAGCCCAGACCAGGAACGGGAGCAGTCGTGCTGCGTCTGGGGCCGCCACCGCCCCCAACGCCCAGGGACGCATGCCATTCCGGGTTGGGCTGAGCAGAAAGTTTAGGATTGCTCCCCTGCTCAAGTCGCTCCGCAAGTGACTGGCGGTGTGTGCCGCCCTGCCCATTTCCATGCACAAAACAACCCCCCCCCTCAAAAATTAATAAATAAAATAAAATAAAATAGAAAAAAAGGGCATAAATATCACAACATCCCTGCTGCTGCTTGCGCACATGCATTTTCATCCATTGTGCAAGAGTGGTCCTCCGCCCCCATCCGCCCCCCTTTCACCCCCCAGGACTCCGCCCAAAGGCATTAGGCCCCCCCCCCCTTCCCCAGCCAGCCTTGTCCGCCATGACGGTACGAGTATAATGCCCTTCTATTACTTTTTATAGTCCTTTTTTTTTCTTCTGCTCCTGGCGGATATAGTCGATTGACATGTTTCTGCTTCTTCCGGGACCTTTTTTTTTTCTTTTTTCTGGCTCTCGGAACACACCGCATCAAGTCAGGCGCTTGGGGAAACGCACACCGCCTCGACTGCATAGAATGATTTTTTTCTTTTTTTGCACTCTCTGTGCAGTGCGTGCCGTGCTCTGTGTATAGTCTGCCTGTGGAGCAGTGTGCTTGGCATGTGTGCATGTTTTTGAATCTTTTTCTAGGACAAGCTGTCCATTCGAGCGTGCGCACGAGATGCAGAGCCAGTCGGCTCGCTTTTCTGACGTCCACTGGGTGCAAACACTGATAAAAGCATGTATTGGATTCGATTGGCTAGCTACATACATAGCTTGTCTATAGCGCGGCACGGCTGCCGGTTAGGCGTGCGGGAGGCAGGCGAACAGCTCGCGACGCCCTGCACGCCACAATGGGCATCCGTCCGCTGGGACAGTACGATACAGAAAAGGAAAGCCGTGGCGAGGTGCAGGATCACAAGCGCCGGGATTCCCAGACAAGAAAAAAACAAGGGGGGGAAGGGGGGGGTGAAAGGCTGAGAGTTGGGAGTGGGGGGTCGCTCTGAGCCGTTGCAGAAAGCAGTTGACCACAAGACGCGCAGAACAAGACTCCCCCCCCCTCCCCCCTCCGCGGTTCAACAACCCTTCCAGCCTACTCGTATCCCTCGACGACCGCCTCTCCTTCCGGTCCATTGTTCTTTTTGTACTTTTTCCATCCCCACTGCTTGAACTTGTATTTGTATTGACGCTGCCTAAATCATGTCAGCTCATCCTGTTGTCAAACGCTTTTTTGTTGCCACAAGAATGAGGAATGAGTGCGTATGAATGAAGAAGAAAAAGAAAGAAAAAGATATGAAAAAGAAAATAGCGAGAAGCGACGTACGTTGCATCGATCCCGTAGACCGTCTTCATGATGTCTCTCGTTTTCTTCATGGACTTGCCCTCCACCATGTAGAGCTGGTGGATCACTTCCTTGTAGTCTTCCAGCTCGCGCGACTTAGTCACGTCGGCGTCAAAGCGGAAATTTCGGGCTGCGCTGCGGTGGCTGTTGCTGTCGGCATGACTGCCCCCAGCCGTGCCCATCTGGGGGCCGATGGGACCGCTGCTGCCGCTGCCACTGCCGCTGCCACTGCCACTGCCGCTGCCACTGCCACTGCCACTGCCGCTGCCGCTGCCGGCGCTGCTGATGCTTCCGCGGTCGTCCGTGGCAGCAGGACCGGCGGCAGCAGCGCTGCTGTAGTACAGCTCGTTGGCGCCATATGTGTAGCCGCGGCGGTCGTGGTCCTGGGGAATGGGGGTGCCGGTGCCGGTGCCGGTGCCGGCATCGGCAGCTCCGTCCGCCATCCAGTCCCCGTTGGGGTACTGACCATAGTTTTGCTGGCTGTAGTTTGGCATGTAGCTGTCGTGATGGCCGTTCTGGCCGTTGTGGTTCGGGGTGTAAGAATGGCTCATGATGGGCAGTGCAGAGTGGAAAGAGGGATACAAGTACGTGTTTGAAATTGCAGTAGAAGCAGGGTGTAGAGTGCGTGTCTATCTGGCATATTCCAGCCTTCTCTTGACTCGCCAGACGTGTCCATGCTATTTATACACAGAGGAGGAGTGCTGCTCCCATCGTTTTTGCAAACTCTCAAAGCAGAAGATGCGAACATCGACGAGCGAACGGGCGGACAGGTGGCATTGAAATAAGGCATCCCGGGAGCTGGCAATTCGGCTCCCGGTGAGGCCAACATGGTGTGGATGGAATGACGTGGGCTGTGGGCTTGCAGCTCCGGGTACAAAAAGTGTTGGGCATCGTTTCTGCCTGTTGTGATGTGCAGCCCCCCCCCCTCCCCCCCTTCCTCCCCTTGACCGGTTGACTGTTCTCGTGATGCCTCCTATTTTGGGTTCTCTGCAGCAGGCGCATTCTGCTCCAATGATTTTTCTACGCGCAGTTGCGCGCGTACGCTAGGTCAGCACCGTCTTGATTTTCTCACCTTTTGTGTGTACATCAGGCGACATGAAAGATGAAAGTGCCTATAATCCAGAGGTGTTACACGAGACCTTAAGAGACGATGTTTTTCTGTCTGAATCAAAGATGGGGAATCGGCCATTGTCGGACGGGCCCATTTCAGAAGGGGTTGTTGTCCGAAAGACTACGGAAAGGCTGTCTTCGGAACGGGCCAGGCAGCCCATCCATACCATGCAGAGGAACAGAACAGGGCATGGATCAAAAAAGTAAACAAACAACAATGGAAACAAGGAAAAAAAGAAGGAACTGCGTTGGGCACGGATCTCTGCACGGCTGGACGCATTGTATGCATTCCTTCTTCCTTTGCAACCAAGGTTTGTGAGCGAATTCAGCAGAAAAACAAATAAATCACTCGTTTTGACTGCACTTTTTTTTCTCTCTCTTCTCTTCATTTTTTTTTTCTTTTTTTGGTTACCGGTTGCCTTGCCGCCGACACCACGAAAAATCAAAACGGACGATTTCTCATCCGTTGGCATAACAGCGAATCGTGTGTCACAGGACCCGGCACACACACACGCGCGCGCGCGCGCGCGTTGCATGCGAACCGTCAGCTCCGACCTCACAGCAAGGCCAACGCGCGACGGTGTGTCTGGCGAAAGCGCCAGCACACTAACACGGTGCAGGTGGCAGGACGCAGAGACGGCCGTATTCTCGGACACGGCAGGAGAGGTTGGGAGTTTG
>JACCPH010000016.1:196888-364818 GCA_014183095.1 Harringtonia aguacate
CTTTTTTGTTTTCGCGTTCCGCAGGTCTTAGTTCTTTCCTTCTTTTCTTCTCCCGCTCTCGAACTCCCTTTCTGTTCATCCCATCCCCTTCTCTCTCTCTCTCTCTCTCTCTCTCTCTCTCTCTCTCCAGTTGTCCATCGGCCGTTGCCACTCTCTTGTCATGGCATCGTCACCGTTGCGGAGAACACACGTCCCCCAAACAAGTACCAGCAAGCAGCGAATAATAGGCACGTCATCGCTTGCACAGCCGCGATTTTGGGGTCCGTTTTCTGCGGCCGGTTTCTGCGGCCGGGTCTCTGCGGGTCCCGTCGCCCTCTGTGCTGGCCTGCCGGCGGCAATTTTGTATCTGCTGCTGCTGCGTGTGACCACTGGGTGACGGACAGGTTGCAGGTTGCAGGCTGCATGCACAACACACTCCTCTTGACTGGCTGGGCGGGCGCGCGACCTGATTGGCGGAGTGGCTAAAGTGGCTGCATGTCCCATATATGCACGCTCTCTATTCCGTCCTGGGTCCGCCCCGGGTCCGCTGAAATCCTGGGTCGAGCCGCCGCGACGGCGCAACTCCTCACGCCCGAATGAGAGCGTCTGGAGGTATCTTTTTCGTTCGTCGCATGCTACCCTGCCGCGCGCGATGTAGCATTTTACACCATTAGCTGCATCCCGTCGCTGCTGCTCGCCTTACGCTCGCCGTACGCTCGCCGTAAGCTCGCCGTGCTGTAATAAGTACTAGCAATATTCATTTCGCTATGTAGTTTGAACGTGCACTTCGCTGCGACTAAAGGGGGTATGAGAAACAGAACTCAGACAAAAAGAGAGACAAAAGAGAAGAAAAAAAAAATTCAATGCGAAGCCAGGGTCAGGGAGCGGAACAGAAATGTCCAAAACATGTAAGCCGTAGCATATCCAAAAAGAAAAAAAAAAAGAAAAAAAAAAGCTGGGAAGCCACACAAATTGTGTCCCCAAAATTGCGTTCCAAAAATATGTCCCAAAAGCATGTCCCAAAAGACATGTCCCGGCCCCCCTCCCTCCCAAAAAAAAGAAACAATCCTGGTCATGCCTCCTCGGCGGTGGCGGCTGCTGCTGCTGCTGCGCTCTCCTTTTCGTCCGCCTTGCAAGTATTCTCGAGGTACTTGAGCCAGATGCCCGGCTCGGCTGCGTGCGTGAGTTTGAGGTGCTGCCCAAACATGTCCTCGCGGAAGAACTTCTTGCCCTTGGCCTTGCACTCGTGGATCTTATGATCAGACGTGACGTGGACGGTAAGGCGTTCTGCATGGCTGCTGCGACTCTCTTCACCGCCAGCAGCATCGGCGCAGGCCGGCCGCGGGAACTGTCGACCACAGAAGCCGCAGACGTCGTAGGCCGTCGTGCCGTCGTTAGCGCACTGGTAAGCGAGCAGCGGGCTGCTCAGGCGTCCGCATGACCACGAAAAGGGCCGCAGGTGGATGGTAGTGATGTGGCGCTCGGCTTCGTTCATGCGGCTAAAACGCCGGCCGCAGAACGCGCAGATGTGCGGTTTTTTGTTCTGGTGTGCCTTGAGCTCTTCCACCGTGTCAAAGTGCTGCGGCCGCTTGGGGCAGCAGGTGCAGATGATTCGCCCATTGCCGGTCTTGTAATTGGCCGCGCCGCCGGAGCCTCCGTCAACATACGATGGCACCGCCTGCTTCCCTGGGTCTTGTGTCGATTTCTGCGGGAGCTGCAGCCGCCCAGCGTGCACGTCTGCTGATGCTGCTGCTGATGCTGACGCCGACGCTGACGATGTTGGGAAGGACGCGACAGAGAGGCGGCTTGGCAGGGAGCCGATGCTGCTTCGGCGGTCTGACACCAGCAGAGACGTGCGAGGCGAAGACGTGGACGACAGAGGCCCACAAGACGATGGTGGGCTGGTGAGGCCGTTGGATCGAGAGACAGACAGCGAGCTGGTGAAGCTCGTGGTCGACGAGTTGGGCGTCGAATAGCCCGAGAACGAGTCTCGCCCCAGCAGGGACGGACGACGCAGAGGAAAGACAGCATCAGACTCCTCCATGGCCACGTCGCCTCCCTCGGCCCGGCCAGAGTCAAAGTCCAGCGAGCCAATGTTCAGCAGCCGCGTCAGGAACTGGTACGAGGACTTGATGCCCTCGTCCAGCCACAGCTCTGTCGTACAGGCTATACGCCCGGCCGCAAAGTAGCGGTCTGGCACAAACATGTCCATGGCCGGGCTCTCGTCTTCGCCCGCGAGAGGCGGCTGGAGCCGCAGACCGCCGTTGCTGACCACCAGCGGGTCGTACTGAAAGGACACGGCTATGAACAGCACCGTGACAAGGTGGAGATACTGGCTGCTGCACAGCGTGTCCACATCGTCTGTGCCCGGGAACAGCAGCTGCTGCTCCACCACCAGCAGAGCACGCCGCACATAGGCCTGGATGCACAGGCTGTAAAACGTAGACAGCCACCAGCGCCGGTCCCGCAGGTTGACCTTGCGGAACAGCAGAAGCGAGAGCTCTTCGATGTAGGCGTCGACACAGCTGGCAAGCTCGCGGAGACAGTCGATGCTGCAGCGGTCGCTCTGACAGCTGGTGTGGAGCGAAGCGCCGAGGAGGCTGGCCGCGTTCAGGCGCAGCGCATCAAAGCAGCAGCGCAGGCACACAATCGAGAGGGCCACCATGGGAGACTGTTCTGTGGTCAGATACGGAAAGTCGGAGTGCAGAAAAATTACAGTTAAGCTTACCCGTCCAACCTCGACTTCGTACACGCAGGCCGTCTCCAGGAGCAGCATGAAGCCCTCGACCGACTCGATTTCCAGCACGGTGAGGCACTCGCTGTTGTCGGCGAGATCCCAGGCGATGCTGGCAAGGAGCTCGGCGTAGGTAGACGTCCGGCCTTTCACATGACATGTCGTGTCGAGAGACTCGTTGGCCCGGTAGCGTCCATTGCGTATGGCCTGGGAGTACAGCTCGGCTGCTGCAGACGCCCCGCGCGCCCTCAGGTACAAGGACGGGTTGTCCAGAACCAGCTTGTTGTCGGACAAGCACTGGGCCTCGGCTTCCCGAAAGCACTGGGAAACGACATCTGGCTGGCCAGGTGGAGGCCCGCCCGTCAGGTTGTCCACAATGGTTTCCGGTGCCAGTACGGCAGATAGCCTCTTCGATCCAGACGACAGCAGGGCTCTGGATTTCGGGCACAGCACTTGCGGCGGCATGGCTTCGCGCAGGCTGCCACGACGACAGCCGATCAGCGGCCACGGAGGGGCGTCTTCGCGGAGGTCAGGCGCAGGGCAGTTTTTGCAGGGGACGCCAGGATCGCACTGCGCGCGTACTGTCAGTGTCGAGATCAAGAAAGCAGAAGGCCCAAAGCCAGCAGCGAAAACATACCTTGCGACGAAGAATCTTGCACCGCCAGCATGCGCCGCCGGCCCACTCGAGATCTTTGATGTCTTTCCGGCTCTTTGCGCTGAGCGGACCTCTGCGGCCGCGAGGTCGCCGGGACGAAATGCCCGAGTGGAAGATGCTCCAGCTGGAGGAGAGCCGGTTGCTCAGAGACGGGCTGTCCTGGTCGTTGCTGTCTTCGAGGCCGATATCGACGCCTTCGCCGGAGAACACAATGGTAGGCGTGGAAGTAGGCGTGGCTGTAGAAGTAGGCGTGGATGCACCGTCCGCGCTCATCCGATTCACGGATGGTGACGGCATCACCATGGACAGCCCAAAGGCATTGGTGTTGTGCTGTGGAGGTGCAAGAAGAAGGGGGCTGGGGAGTGTGTGTCGCTTGTGGGAGCTGTCCTCGGCTCTGGAGTGGCGGTATCGAGGCAGGGGCAGTGGCGCTGGGGGCTGCGACGGCGGCAGCGGCGGCGGCAGCGGCGGCGGCGTCATAGCGTGAGCCTCGGCCGGCAGAGAGCTGCCTTCGCTCACAAAGCCGGCCTGTGGCGGGGGGAAGCGCATCCTCCTCTCCATCGTGTGCACTCGCTTCGGCGCAGGGGGCGTCGAGGTCGAGGGGCTCCAGACGCATACCTGCTGCTGAATAGGGTCGTAGCTGTAGCTCAGCTTCAGCCTCATGGCCAGCCGGTGCAAGACGGCTTCCTTGGCGGAGTTGCAGTCGTTGAATGTGAGCTGCTCGTTGGTCGACCGGTTGCCGCGGGCAAAGAGGAGCATCTGGTCATAGAGGAGGAGCGTCGCGGGGTTGTTGAGATCCAGCGCTTGCGCCTGCGGCTGGGTGGCGGCGGGTGTGGGTGTGGGTGTGGGTGCGGCTGCGGGTGCGGCTACGTGGGCCATCTCCTGGAGACTGGCCGGCTGGCTGGATGCCAGAGCCACCGTCGTCTCGTCGTCGGGAAACAGCAGGTCGTCGGGTCCAGGTGCACGGCCCGGGTCGGCCATCTCCGAGGGGACGAAATTGACGGGCATGGACCCAAAGCTGAACATGGAGACGGCCGCCACCTCTGCGCTCTGTGCGACAGGACCCGCGGGGTTCGGCTGCGCAATCTGTGGCGGATGTTCCTCGGGCGGCGTCGGCTCGGGCTCGTGGGAGGCCGGCCGGGAGGAGGAGGAGGCCGGCTGGGGCTGCGGATTGGCCCACGAGTGCACCCAGGTGGCCAGGTCGGCATCGTACTCGTAGTCGAGGTCCATGGGGTCTTGCGGCCAGCACCCATAGGCCTCACTGTCGTGGGCGAACAGAGAACGGCTCGGGTCGGCGACAAAAGCAGCGCCCGGAGACAGGCTGCCGTCCACAGTGTGTCGCTTGGTCATGGCATTGTCCGACAGCGACGGCAGCGAGGGGGGAGGCATTGGCTGGGTCGGCTGCGGCGCGGCAGGAGGGTAGGGATAGAAGGTCTGTCTGTTGGGGTCGGCCAGCGGCAGGGACATGGCGCCTTGCATCGGCTGCCCCCGGGGATTAGCTGGCAGCTCCATCTCGTCTCGACACAGAGGTCGCGCTCATAGTCCCAACCACAGGAGAGACGCAACGCCCGATCCCGCTACGCCCCTATGCGTAAGTGCCCCTGTATTGTCGTGTCGTATCGCCTCGGCAGCCACCGTGTAGAGTCGGCGTCGCGAACCTGTCTGCCGGTGAGGAAAGGGGAGGAGGGGGTGAGCACACTCGCTGGGCGTGTCGGGCTGTCGAACGGGAGGCGATGCAGCCGCGTTTGCTGCTACAAAGGGTGGACGAGCATCGGCAGAGGTTCGGGGGGGAGATTCCAGGAGGTATTCCAGGAGGTATTCCAGGAGGTATTCCAGACGATATTCCAGGAGATATTCCAGTGGGTATTCCAGGGGGGGGTTCGGGGAGAGGTTCGGGGCGATAACAGCGCGCCTTCCTGGCGAAGCAGCACTCTGGGGGGGCGAAAGTTTGTGTCTGTGCCGGGTGTGGTGTTCTCCTCGAATCGCAGCGTAGGCAGAGAAGACCGGGGGGCGGAAGTCAGAGAAGAGGAAAAAGCTGGTCAGCCACTGAGCATCCAAGAACAACTGGCCTGCCAACCTCGTCAGCCCATCCACCAGCCGTTGGAGGGCAGGAAGGGCAGAAGTGGGGCCACTTCTACAAGGCAGCCAATCTCTTTGCTCGAAGCTACCTGACCAGTCTGCAGAAAGTGGTTCCTCCCCAATGAGGATGGATCGGCCAAAAAGCGAGGGCCAGTGCGGGCAAGAGCTGTGGGCACCCTCCCTCCTTCCTCCTCCACCTGGACCTCAGACACCTGTCCCTCTCCTCACCGTGCACTGTTGTTTTGCCTTGAGAGAGTGCGAGCCCGCTCGCGCCTTCTCCAACGTCTGTCTCGCAATGGACCCGAAATGATGTCAACCAGCAGGTCACGTGGCACTAGACTTCTGCGGCATAGGGAGATCCCGTTGGCAGGCAGCCTTCCACGACGGCTGGCTGCATTGATGCTGCATGCAAGGCCAAATTGGATATTGGGGGAATCAACGTGAACGCTATGCTACTGCCAGCCAGCTAGCCAGCCAGCCAGCCATTAACCATGCATGCTTCCGCCAGCCCGCCTCAGCCATTACTCTCTCGGCGGCAGGTTCCCGCTGCCGCCGCCGGGATTGACGCCGCCCACGCCCATCGTCCGCTTCATCATGGCCCGCAGCTGCTGCTGCTTGCGCTCAAACGGCCAGTTGATTCCCGTATCGGCCCCTCCTCCCCGCGGCGTCGCCGCCGCCGCCGCCGCCGCCGCTACGCTGTCTCGCTGCAGCGTGCCAAACGGGCTCACGGTGCCGTCGCGCAGCCACTGCTGCAGGCTGGGTGCCGGCTTAGTCGGGTTGTTGTCCGTGCTGCTGGCTTGTGCGAGCGTCGCCGTCATGGCTGTCGTGGCTGTGTCGTATATGGATGGCGACACCGCCTGCTGGGTGGTTGTTCTTGCTGCTCCGACATCCCTGCTGCTGCCCACCGCCACTCCTATGGCTTCCCCGGGCTCGGCACTGGTTGGCGTTTTGGGAAACAGCGAGAAGGAATTCTGCCGCGCACCAGCAGCGATACCCCTGGCTGGGCCGGCAACCCCCGTGGCGCCCGCATTGTCGCCACTTCCCTTCCGGCCTGGCGGCGGACTGGCCAGCCGCATGCTATTACCGCCGCTCCCCGATCCAAAGGGGCCAAAACCGAAGCCGGCACCGCCAATGCTGCCGGCACTGCCAACAGACGGGCGCGCTGGTTCGCGGGCGTCGCCTGCTTGTACGTAGGAGGCGTTCCGGCCGGCTTCGTCGCTGTCTCTCCCGTCATAGGCTCCGGTATTTCCCGTCTTGATGTCCCGCGGGTAGCCATTGGCGTCTTCGTCGTCGTTCCCGTCCTGTCCCGCCTTGCCACGCGCGTAGCTGAGGTTGTGCTCGGCAAGGAGGCGCGAGCGCCGTCGGTTCCCCTTGTAGCGCAGCACCAGATAGACGCCGAGAATGGTCAGCAGCACCGTGCCGACAAAGGTGCCGACGATGGCCAGGGCCGCCTGCGTCACCGACACCGCGGTGCCCTGTGCCTGCTGGACCTGCGTAGCAGCGTCGGCCTAGGAGGTCGGTCTCCGTTAGCAGACTCATAACGGCAACCAAATCTGGGCCGTGTGCACAGCTCAAGACTCACCCGGGCCAGAGTGGCGTCGGCCTTGGCCGACTGCACCTGGCTGCTGGCCGCGCTGGCAATGTTGAGCGCGCTGGCGCTGGCAGCGGCGATGATGTTGGCCGCGCTGCTGGTCACGCTGGCCAGGTTCGACGCAATGAGCGCGCTGGCGCTGCTGGCCGCCGACTGCTGGGCGGCACTGATGGCGCTGGTCGCCGACTGCGACGCCTGGCGCGCCGCGTCCTGCGCCGACTGCGCCGACTGCTGCATCTCCTGTGCCGACTGCTGCAGCGACTGGATCGACTGCGACAGCCGGTCCGTCGACTGCGACAGCTGCGTCACCTGCTGCGCCAGCTGCTGCGACGTCTGCGACACCTGCCGGCTGGCCTGGCTCACCGACGACATCACCAGCGACAACGACTGCACCTGCGCGCTGAGTGCCGCCACCTGACCGTCGTCTTGCCGCGCTGCCAGCGCCGGCGGGGGTGTCTGGGCCGGCTCGCGCACACGCACGCCCAGGCCGGCGGCGGGACCGGGAGCTGCAGTTCGCACGACCACCACGACGCCTTCCTCTCGCCTCCGTCTCCGCTCCTCTTCTGCTGCTTCTCTCTCCCGCCGTCGTTCCTGGTCCCGCTCCAAGGCACGCACCATCTGCCGCTTCCCTTCCATCACGTCGGTCGCCATGACGTTGGGCCCTGCTGCCAGCGGCACTGCCCACCGCCGCACAATACCTGGACTGTCGTCATTTTCCTCCACCACGGCCGCCTCTTCCGTCGCTCTCGCTGCCACTGGACTGGCAGCAGAGGTGATGAGAAACAAGGAGATCCAGAACGACGCAGCCCACCGGGCGTGCCTCCTTGGATTCACCATAGCGTGGCTGATTGTATTCGAGACTTCCCAGGTTTGGGACGAATTAATAAATAACAAATAAATAAAGAACCGGTATTTGGATGTCATAAACAATAAGGAAACAGACAGACAGTCATTGTCTCTGGAGACTGTTTCCAAGCAGTAAAGTAATTAGACAGAATTGGCAAAAAAATCAAAGCAAATGCGGAAACGAAGAAAGGAGGGAAAGAGCCAAGAAGCGGGCGGCCGCAGAGTATTAAGAGGTGTGGTGGGACGACATCGTGCTCGCCAAAGACGTTAATGATATCATGGTTCTTACACTGGTACAGAACACGGACAATCGGCAAGGGGGTGTACCGAACAATGTGAGCTCAAACTCCCCAGCATGAACCAAAGAAACGGTCGCGGCAGACACTCAACAGTGTGGGTGACCGCCGCCGGGATGCGGAGACAGACTGTTGTAAGCGAAGGTCCTCCATACCCTGCACTGGCACCCATTGCGCTGCTTCGTTTCTGGCCCTCGCTTACTGGCCTTTGCATCGTTGGCTGCTGCTTTCGTCCATGGTGAGGTGGTGATCATGTAGAAAATAGGAAGGGGTGCGCGGATGCAAGCCTCTCATCTCCCGGGACTGGACATTCGTCTGTGGCCTAGAACCACCCATGAACCCGGAGGTGGAAGCGTCTCAGAATTTCCATCTCCCCCCCCTCCCCCCCCTACCCTGCGATCACCTCGCATCTCTCGTCGCTCGCAGCGTGGCACAGGACGAGGACCCGAGAATCACGGCTCGCGGATGTGCGAGAGCCAGGTCCTGGGGTTATGCTGGAGGAGGGGTGGGGGGGAGGGTAGAGGACAGGTAGGGGGACGGGGGTCTGGTACAGATGTCATCCATGCCTACCGATTCCTCCGAGACGCCGAATGAGGAAGAAGCAGAAATCAGACTCTGCGGGTTCTTGCAGAAGCTGTGATCCATGCGCACTTTCTGAAACGTTGGGCGGATGTGTGGCTAGGCAGGGGGGTCGAGAAGAGCCGCACTCTAGTGCACTAGGAGCTGTAGAGCAACAGGAGGAAGGACAAAGGGAAAGCAAATGCCAATGCGCGCAGCGAAATCCGAAAACAATTGATTGACCTGCGTGACTCGGCTTCTTGCCAATTGACGGTAACAGCAGGACGCAAACCGTCAGTCGCGCCTTGGCCATGCAGTCAGGAACGGAGAGAATCCCCCGAAGGCGGGACCAGGTGCTCTGCCGCTTCTGCTGCCTCTCCTCTTTTTTTTTCCTATTTATTTAATTTTTTTTCTCCTCTTGTCGCCCCAAATTCGACCAGGAAATGACAGCTGCGAGATCTCCAGTTTCCCTTATGCGTTTGGTCGTGTCAAATGCCTGACCCGGTCCAGGCGAAGCGGAAGGCTAATCCAATAACGCCATCGGCACAGGACAGACACCCTGACAAGCGATCGCCCGTCTCAGACGAGTCTGAAGAGGCATCCACGATCAATGACCACCAAAAAAAATCTGATGCGTTCTCTTATCATGCACAGCGTTGCCGACTGCGGAGCAAAGCACCACTCGTCATCATGGCTGGATTGACGATTGGCATCTTCTGGACTACATGCCAACATCGCAAGCCTCGACGGGGGAGGGGATAACAAATAGCAAATCCCAAACGCGGGCAGCTCGTCCGTCCTGGGGGCTGCACCAGGTACGCTTGACTCCATTCGTCTGTTGGAATCTCGCTGCTTGTTCACCGATCCCCGTCCTCCACAGCAGCAAACGCTTGATGGAAGTTGGGGCATTGAGCCGTCTTCGATCAGTGGCTCAGTGGGCCGGCCGCTTGTCTCGAAGCCGAGAAAGGCGGTAGCAGAAGAAACCATACGATCGGTGGTCGACGCTGGCAAAGTCGGGAAGCCGTTCAGTGGAGCCACCTGCCTCGCCATGCATCGCATGACAGCGATGCCCGATCGAGTCGTTTTGTCTTGTCTGTTGTGTCTCTTTTTTTCTGGGTTCCAAATGCCACCAGCCGGCAGAGAATGAAACGCTCTCAACCTTTATGCAGCCGCCACGGCGACACAGATGGCGATGGCCGTGTCTCATTCCTCGCAGTTGGCACGCCAATATCCCGTCAGAGGATGTGTCAACGGCAGCAGACGCTACTGGCTGCTGAACATCTCTGCATACAGTCTGGCCCGGCATGTTGAAATCGTCTCTCTGTTCATCTTTGGACAAAGATGCCGTGTTGCAGCAGAGCAGTTCGGCTTCAAACCCTGTCCTCTGCAGTTCATCCCTCGATGCAGAAGGATTGGGTGCTGGACTGCTGAGGAGGACGGCATGGCCTGGATATCTGCTCGCAAAGCGGAAACCCACCGTTGACAAATATGGGAGAGCAGATGGTTGCTGTTTCGCCAGTCTCACAAGTGCAGTAGGTTCGCTGGTGAGAAGCTGCTCAAACATATGCGTCCTGACTAGGTGACTGGAAAGCCTTCACGGCTTCGCCAGCACCTACAAGTGTAGCACAAAGCCTACGTGGCAGTCCTCGTTGATGCCAAAGATAAGCGGAGGATGGTTCTCGTCAATTCAGTAACACACAGACGAAGTCTGTACGTTTTGAAGCTTCCTAGAAGTTGATTGCCGGTATATATTGTACAGAATAAAGCAGACCTCTGTGGTCGAGCATCCCTTCCTCTGCACCCGAAACAAAAATAACAAGAGATTACTAGCTGCTGACTCTCCCAGAATGCTTGTGTTCTCAGGGCAAACTTCCTCACTTGCCGGCCAGTGGGGGAGTGTGTCCCAATATAAACGCCCCTTGCCCTCGCAAAAAACTCCGGTTTTCCTACGGGCTCCGCCATACGCATATGCCCGACTTCCTCCTTTTCTGTTGTTACCATGCACGCAGATTAACCCGTCAAGAAATAGGACCGGAAGAAAAAAAAAAAAAGAGAAATCGTGTAGTGGATCTTCTCAGGCGACCCGTTCTTCTTTGCAGACGACTTGTCGGGTTTAGCCGAAACAGGGGCGATGTCATTTCTGCCCTCCAAAGGCATGCCATCTTCCGCTCGGGTAGGAAACAGCTGGCCAGGAATCTGACCAGCGCAGGTCGGCCAAGGCCGTTTATACGGGCAGCTTAAACTTCTTGCCCTTGAACACCTTCTGGTAGTAGATCCAGAAGAAGTCGCTGTAGAGAATTGTCTGGATCACTCCCGCAATGATGGCGATCCAGTCGATCTTGTGCTTGGGCTCCGTCACGTAACGATAAATCCAGTTGGGGATGTAGAGCGCGCGGTAAGAGCCGAGCGCAAAGAGGTAGTGCGTGGTGATAGTCTCGGCTTCACCGGTGCGCTGTAGCATAAACAGCTGCGGGAGAATGGCGACAGACTCGAGCCAAATCGAAAACGCCCAGAAGACTTCGGACACGCTGTACTGGTAAGGGATCAGAATGGCCAAGATGGCGGCACCCCCCAGCAGGTATTGGACGCGGAATGTGTCGAGATTTGGGTCGTTGGTTGGCTTGTAGGAAGTCGTCATGAGGTACAGGATGTAGCCCTGAGAGGAGATGAACATGATCTTGAAGAGGACATTGTATAGGCTCTCCGTGGAGAAGAGGTCTACACAGTTAGTCTGTGTTCCCGCAGGCCACTTCACTCTGTTACCCCCTCCGTTTCTCCCGAAGAGTACCTACCAAGGTATCGTGTCACGTAGACAATAAAGTAGAGCACTTGTGACTTGAAGGAGATGCCGGAACAGCTCTGCACTGGTCAGTACAGGGACGGGAATGACTTCGCGTCGCGTGGTTGATGCAAAGCTGCCGAGTTGCGAAAAAAAGTGAGAGGACGCGAACTTACGTTGAGCTGCACCATCTTGTGTAGTAAAATGCAGATCGAGGTGAGGTGGGAAAAGTCCCCTGCAACAAAGTCAGAGAACGCCCCCCAGGCAATACAATAGGCCGACAGCAGGTTTCGACTTACCCAGGACCCGAAAGATGTTCAACATTTTGGCGGATTGCTTCGGTCCAGCTCCTTGACACCTCTCGGAAGAAGCAGGAAAAAGGACGATAAACCGAGATGGATGCCGCCGGCTAGGTTCGTCATATGATGGAAGACGCGGATTCAGGGGTCTTGTCTCCAAAGCCAATGAGATGGCGAGGCAGAGGAACAGTGGTGTTGTTGCCAATCGATTCGAGATCCGGAGGGTGCTGAAATGGAAGTCCGGCAAGAAAGGGGGCAGGATTTGCTGTTGGAAAGAACAGGAATGCCAGGTGCTGTTGTCTCCTGCCTCGAAATTGCCCACGGAGAAAACGTGTAAAGGACACGAACGCGATTAGCTCCTCATTGGCCAAGCTACTGCTCCTGTCGCCGTTGTCTTAAAACGGAGCTTGCGCGCACGCTGGACCGCCCCACTGACTATCCTGCAAGAGCCGGGAGAACTAGTCAAGTCACTCCTGCACATAAATCCGGAAAAGCGGTACATGACCCCTGCGTCAATCCGGACCGTCAATTTTCCGTTTTGCTGACGCTCGTGTCCGTTTCGCTCCGCCTCCACTGGGATCTTGACGTATTACCAATCATGGACGGGCTGAGGCGGCCGCTTGCAGGTGACAGTAGAAGGTTCGACGAGCAGTGATGGCGTTTGCCTTCGCCTCTGATATATCAGCAGGTAGTTCCCGACCGGCCCAGCCTTGAATCTTTTCATGTTTTCATTGTTGCGGCGCCCCTGTATACTCTGTGCATAGTAGCGTTCCTTTCGACCTGAGCCATATTCCACTCCTCGTCGTCCATTTCTCTCCCGTCTTTCTCTGCCACACACAGCAAAGCAGCATGACTACAGAGGAGGTTCCTTCGCTGCTGGGGGACCCAGTGCCATCTACTGAAGATGACAGCCAGGACGACACCTCCAGCCTTCCTACACTCGATATTCCAGTCACATTTACCGGCGAGACCCATGTCTTCCACCTGCCTGCCGATGCTGTTCTCGACGACCTAACTATCGCATGCAGAGGCCGATGGGGTGCAGAAGCTTCCAAGGACGAAGGGGGGTCGAGCGGTGCCCCGTCCGACTACGACTGGTCCGCCCACAAGTTCATTGGCCCGCCGCCGATCGGCCTGCTGAAAAGTGCCGCCGACCACGACCGTCCGCTGGCGCCGTTGTTCGGCAAGCAAAGCTCTGCCGGCGCCTCCACCCGGAGGCCACTCACGCTGCGCCTCATGGCCTCGCGCATCTCTGACGTCCAGGCCCTCCGCGCCGTCGACGTCACCATGCGCCGGCTCGACGCCCGGCTTGCGCAGGCCCGCCAGCGCCAGGCCCGCGCGAGGCCGTCGAGGCGGGCGGCCCAGCCGTCGACGCCGTACACCTTCCAGCAGGTGCGACCGCTGCCGCACCTGCCGAACCCGGGCCGCTCGCTGGCCTTTTTGCAGCGCCTGTGCGACGACGTGGGCATCCGCCACGCCATGAATGCGCACAAGTTTTCCGTGGGCCTGCTGACGGAGATGGACCCGGCACTCTTCACGACGGCGACGCACGAGGGCACGTCGCGCACGCTCGGCCTCAACCGCAACCAGGGCCAGATCGTTGAGCTGCGGCTGCGCACCGACGCCGGTGACGGCTACCGCGACTACCGCACCGTGCGCCGCACGCTCTGCCACGAGCTGGCGCACAACGTCCATGGCCCCCACGACCAGCACTTTTGGGCGCTGTGCCACCAGCTCGAGCGCGAGGTCGAGCGCGCAGACTACCACGGCTCCGGGCGCACGCTGGCCGGAGACGTCGCCGTTGCGCCCCCGCCGGACTACTCTTCGTACGACGCAGCCGGTAACAACGGCCAAGGTCACGACCAAGACTACACCGACGCCGGCGGCTGGACCGGCGGCACGTTTGTCCTGGGCGGCGGGACGGCGACAACGGCAGCGGCAGCGGCAGTAGCGGCAGCCCCCGGCCCCAGCACGGGCACGGCGGCGGCCCGGCGCAGTCTCGTGGCACACGCTGCCGAGGAGCGGGCTCGGCGTCTGGCTGAAATGAGACAGCAGCAAGAGCAGGCCAGGGGCAGCGGCAGCAACGGCGGCAGCAGCAGCAGAAACAGCAGCAACAGACACGACAGGGACGGGAGCGGCGAAGACCCGAGCCAGTAGAACTCGTGTGATTTGTTCCTTTTTTCCCCCTTTTCTTCTCTCCCTTATTTCATGGCTGGTCTTACGATAACGACATTGGATCTGATGTGTCCATTTCACAAGCGACGGCGAGCGCGTGCTTTTTATCTTTTGGTTTCAGCTTTTTCTGAAGTATCACGCTGGGAATCATCATTTTTAAGGTGCATAGCATTAGCTAATCTGAAACATTTCATCTTTTTTTTTCTCGTCTCTTTTCTTGGTTTCGAAGAAAGTTAAACCATTAGCATTCGGCAAAACCACAGAATGCTTTCTGGGTTGCCGGGGTATCTTCTGTCTGATCAAGAACATGAAGTCGCGGCAGGGCTCTCTGCCTAGCGAATATTTTTTTTTCCCCAACATGCGCTTCCATTCCCCTTCTATAGCGAGCGCGTTGCCTGTAGACATTATCCAGGCGTATATATAGCCAAAAGCGCCACAGCAAGCCAATATGTGTAAGATAACCCAAAGCCCCAGCTAGATAGACCCCTACCCCCGAAACTCCACAGAAATGAACGCCATGACGAAAAGAAAATGAAACATGTGTGAGATATGTACAGCGGCCGGTAGTTTTTCTCTAATATCCAAATGGAGACGCGGCGACATGAGAAAACGCTGATAATGAAAATGCTCGGGCCGGGAGAAAATCGTCAGTCGTTGGTTCGACATTGCTGCCGGACAGCTCACTCCGAGCGGCATGCAGCAACTCGTTTCCAGAGCACTCCCCAAGTCGCCAGAGGATGGGCACAGCGACCACGCACAGCAGGGCGTGGCAGATGCCCGACGGAATTTTTGTAGCCGGTTCGTTTTGCAGCCTCGTTCAGTCGACAACAGCCTCTTCTGGTGATGGATGGGAACCGTGTGGGAGGAGATCCGGACAACAACGATAATAATGACTCTTTCCGTTTTTTTGTCGAGAAATGACCGTTCATGTCCAGTTTCTTCATTGGATGAAGCCCATAAAGCCAGAGCTCTTGCCGTCAGACTTCGACTGCCCGTTATTCGGGTTTGGCTTCGTCTTGGGAATGGTCTTTGGCCTCTCGGCCTCTGACTTCTTCATCCACTCCTTCTCCTCCGGATTCCACACGTGGCTGTCTTGTTAGCACAGAATGACAAATAGAACAACAAAAAAGACGGGAGACATACTTTTCCCAGGCGGTAGTAACCAGACTCTTCGTGCCGTACTCGTCCGTCAAGATCTTGTCGAAGCTGTAGGGGATCATGGCGGGCACGCCCTCAAACTCGGTGAAGCGCATGGGGTACAGCTCGCGGGTGCGGTAGCGGTGGTAGTTCTTGCAGCTCCAGACGCCCGGCATGCGTTTCGGGTCGCGCTCGGCCAGGCCGGTGATGTCGATAAACATGCCGTTGGAGGTGTCGATCCAGCGAGCGTCGATGATGTTGTGGCCGTCGTTGCGCGGCAACATGTGGTAGGGGTTCACGTCGAGGAGATAGGTCTTGACGACCTCCTGGCCGGTCTCATTGCGGTAGTGGTACTCGTGGAGGGTGCGGTTGTAGTTCTTGCCCAGATAGTAGAGCGTCACGTCCGAGACCTGGACATCGAGATCGTAGTCCCACGGCATGATCTGGCCATTCCACCACCAGCCCAGCAGGGTGCCGTGGGCGAGCCAGGTCTCGACGCCGAGCGCGTGGAAGGTGGAGAGATAAGAGCGGATGAGATGGCGAAGGACCGGGCGGTGCTCGTCGTAAGGCACGATGCCGTGGAAGTACCGGATGTCGTAGTGGCCGAGGGTGTTGTCGCCACCCGGCTCGCGGAAGTACTTCTCGGGGAACCTCGAGGGCCTCCGGTTGCTTGACCTGGCATCGCGTTTGTCTAATGCCGGGTCGGCTTCACCAGGCTGTGCCGTCCGGACCTCGAGGGAGCCGCTCTCGGGTGCGCTGCTGTCCGGGAGGGCAAGCGCCGCATGGAGGAATAGGGGGAGAAAGAAGAGAAGTGCACGAGCAGACTTCATGGCGACAGGGCGGATAAGGAGCGGGGGTAAGGGTGGGACACAAAAGAGACCGAAAAAAAAAGGACTGAAAAAATGCAAACACACACGCAGCGAAGCCTGGTGTCTATGGATACATGGGTTGGTCGTGGCTGCGATCAGCCTGGAGGCACAGACTGGCAGGCGTGAGCGCACGCGTTGTTTAAGTGTTGTACAGAGGCTGTAGGGAGGCGCAAATGCGAGGCTGGGGTAACCGGGGGAAAAAAATGTGAGCGACGGGGCCGTAGAGATGGAGGACCCTGGTGATCAAACAATGCCAATATGGACGAGCGGCGATCCAGAACACAGCGACAGATGAACAACACGATGGTAGGCGATGCGTGAGATGGATGAAGATGGGAAAGAAGAAAAGAAGAACAAAAAAAAAAGGAGAGAATGAATAGCGACATGGCCAGTGGTATTACGGTCTAAAGATCCAAGACGGGCGTCTCGACATAATATTGGGAGGGCGGCAGATACTTGCATGTACTCGTACACGTACTCCACATACGTAGACTTTGGTTCCAGGAATCCCAGCCCAGAAAACAGCAGACGGACCGGTGCTGAGTCCATACGGTGTACAAGTGGGTGTGCAGGGTTCGATTGGGAAGGAGGCCGCGTGCGCATTGCATGCGGCGCCCGCACTATCAGCGGGTTTGCCTCTTTCCAGGGCCGTCACCAGTCGGAGCTTGGGCAGGGGGCTACGTAAGACTTGGCGCTAATACTTTAAACGCACAGTGCCCCAGACTGTGATCTTCGTCTGCTGGACACCAGACCAATGAGGGCAGCGAATCCTGCACCAGAGAGCAGGAGAAAAAACACGGAGAGAGCAAGGGGGAAAACGGAAACACGTTGCAGATGCAGCCTGGACAAAAAAAAAGAAATAGAGTACAAATGCGGACGCCGTCGTGACGTTGCTTGTCATGAAGGATTGCCAGTGCACAGGAGCAACGGACAGCAACACAAATATTTGTACGGATACATGCGAGCAAATGCGAGCAAATGCGAGCAGTAATACGGTCATAATGCGCAGGCCGTCGGCGCTCCTGTAGGAAGGTGCAGGCTTTGGTCTTGGCGCCATAGCCGCAATCTTGTGCCCTGCCACCCTGTGTGGACACGCGACAATGCATCACACTGTTTTTTGATGGGCGCAATTCTACTCAGCCGCCAGGCCAGCTTTTCATGAAGATCCCCCTTTCTGCGCCGTGCACCCGGTATGTTTATTTTTGTTCACAAGTGCATCCGTACGGGCATACTCGTAGGGTCCGGAGCCGTGCGAAACACTTTTCCCACTTCCTGGCGTACGGGCTGCGCGGGGAGAGTGCGAATCGCCCTGGACGCGTGGCCCTGTCTTGAAATCTGCAGTGGCCCCATTAAACCACGGCATTATGTATCTTACTCGTACGCAGCAGCGGCGTATTACTCGTACACAGCAGCGAACCGTGTCCGGTTCGGTTCGGTTCTCAGTTGCCACACACCTGCAACTCCTTCCCCCCGATGCGTGTACGAGTACAACGCAAACGCGAGTGAGACGGCGCCCGGCCGAGACATACCGCGCAGGCCGTCGCCAAGTCGGGGAACCTCTTCGCCGGTCGCCAGTGCGCCACAGGGCTTTTTTCAGGGGAGAGGGGAAGGTACCTACTAGTATCTGTATCGTACTCGTACTCGTACCTCTGGCGTGCCGAACATCCGGTGGTGAGACTTGGGGCCAGGTCGCTCCTCCTCGCACAAATTGTTGTATCCGACCAAAGTGGACAATTCCCCCCGGCGCCGACCAACCGTGCCAGGCAAGAGCAGCCGTTTCCCTTTGGCATTTAGATCCCGTCTGCCGCAATCGCAGTCGTCGGTGACAGCGATGGGAAGGGCGATTCCGCCTCCCTTGCGTCCCGCCGAAACGGTGGCTGGCGGCAGTGACGCAGCGATGCTCTGCAGGGCGGGTCCGCTACGTCCCAGCCCTGTGACACAGCAGCTTACGACGAGTAATTTGCCGCATAGGGGGGAGGGAGCAAAAAAAAAGGGAAAAAAAAAAGAAGAAACAGCACACAGAAATTGGCGCGCACACGGACCAGAAAGTGGGTCGTGTGCGGCCAAACGGGTCTTATTCGTACTGTGCCTTGTAAGATAAGTATCTTTCTCGTGTTTGTAAGATACAGCCTTACTCGTAGAATCGGATGAAGGTGGTGGCGAGCCCATCTTATCTGATGAGCCTAAACGCAACAGTGCTACTGTGTAGGCTTATTTGTATTCTTCACATCTTATACGAGGCAATTAGAGGTTCCGTCTAGTGGGGGGAACAGAGCTGTAGAGGCTGCATGTGATAATATTCCTAATTGCACATAGTCGTAGTCGTAGCCACAGTCAGCAAAAGCTAATCTAAACCAGACCAAGAGGCCAAGACTTGATGAGACACTTTCGGCAAGATCCTTCCGAGACAGCGTTTGCCAAGCAGCCCCCAACGTCACAACTGCTTCACATGTTCTCGTCCTGCCCCATGAACACCTTGTAGATGCGCCGGCTCAGCGCCGGGCCTACCGTCCGATCCGACAACGCCCCGTTTCGGTTGCGGCTCTTCAGACACGCCTCCAGCGCCAGCGGGCCCTCCTGTGCAAAGCCTCGCACGAGCTTGGGCACGCTGTCGAACCGCGCCGCCACCCCGAGTGCCACAGGCTCCGTCACCCGCCCGATCTGCTGCAGCATCAGCGAGTACGTCTCGGCCGCCCCGTCGCCTGTCGGAATCTGCCCCGTGTCCATGCAGAACGACGCCGCCGCCGCGTACAGCTGGTCCTTCTGCTGGCGGTATGGCGCCGTGGCAATCTGCTCCGTAAAGATGCGGATCCAGCGTGCCGTGTCTAGCGCGGTGGTCTCGTGGATCATGACTTCGTGCTCCACCTGAAGCTCCAGCAGGGCATCGTCTACAACGGCCTCATCCACATACTGCTGTTTCTGTGCCGCTGTCCGCCCGGCCCGGCCGGCCCGCCTCGGCTGTCCAGCGGCTCTGCTTCGGTCTGCGCGCTCCTCTCCAGCAGCACCACCGGCTCCGGCGCTGCGCACCGCGTCTGCAAATTGGCGGTTCCTAATTGTCCGGTTTTTGCTCTTCCACGCTGTCAGGCCTTCGATGAGATACACCACGACGTAGTCTGGAAAATGCTGCCGCATGGTTCGCACGTGGCTGCCGAGGCCATCAGTGCTGCTTTCTTCTTCTTCTTCTTCTTCTTCTCCTCCGCCTCTGGCGTCCCCGGCCAGGATGCGCTGCACAAGGTCCTCGGCTCGTAGCATGACCAAGGCGTGCTTGACCTGCTCGACGCGCAGCGGCACCGGCACCCAATGGCCCAGGTCGGCCTTGTACTCGGACGTCACCTTCCGTCGCCAGGTCACCACGTTGTCCACAGGGCTTGTCCAGGTCTCGAATTCCGCCTTGGTCTCACTCAGCATAGTCTCCGCCACCTCTTTTGTAGCCTGCGGCAGCGTGGTCGGCAGCTGGACGATTATCTCGGGCATGGCTACGCTCTTGTCCGTTCGGGATTTGTTGGCCTCGTTGAACGCCGCCGCCGTCGCTTTCTCTTCTGCTTTCTTTTCCTTGGCGATTTCCCGGGCCATCCGTCGTCGTTCCTTTTCCACCTCTCGTTCCTGCTGTTTCTTCTCCTTCTCTGCCTCTTTCTCATGGCGTCTCTGTTCGCGCCCAACTTCCCGTTCTTTCCTTCGGCTTTCCTTCTCTGCATCCGTGGCTGTGGTTGTGGATTTTCTGGTCTTTTGCTCTTTCGTAGCTGTATTGCTCCTTCTAATTTCAGGTGCTGTTTCCCGCCGCGCCGTGCTGTTCGCTGGCCTGCGTGCCGGCTCCGGGTCTGGTTCTTCATTGCCTCGCCATGCAGCGAGGAGGTTGTTGATGTTTTGGAAGCTCGGGGAACTGCCCATGTCGTCGTCCTCGTCGTCGTCCAGAAATGACAGGCGATGACCCTCCGACAAGCTTCTCCGCAGAGGCCGGCTTCGCACCGACCGCAGAGGCTCTCGATGCACAGATGGGCCGTCGCAAACACCTCGGCGCAAGGCAGCGCCACTGATTGAGCCACCATCCAAGGCACTTCCCTGGACAGCGGAGGTTCGGTTTCTCGTTGGTTGCAATGTGAGCGGGGAACTTGAAAGAAACATGATCTCGACCGATGATTCCTTTCCATGCCCTGGTTCTGTCTGTTTCTGCACTTCTGGGACGGCTGGTGCAGAAATAATTTCAAGATCGAGAGAGTCCTTGAGTGTCATACTGGTGTCCGTCGTGTCGTTTGTTGATTCGGTGTGATCAAACTCTGAGGAAGATGAGCTCATTAAGTCAATACATTCCACAACAGCAGGAGCAGACACTTCATGCCGGGGGCATGGAGGCGGTATCGGTTCATTTGCCTTGGTCGCATCTGTTAAGTGCAGCGGCCGTTGCTGCGCCGAGGATGGAGAAATGCATCTTGGTACGGTCGGAGAGCTGTGCCAGAAAAGACCGTCCTCAATGTCAACAATCTCAACCACGGTCGCAGCTGACGGTATGTCTCGCCCGGGCTGTGGTGACAACCGCAGTCTCTTCGAAGGACGGGCTTCAGACCCGGTTTCCTCTTCGTCCAATTCTTCATCAACCTGCCCGTGTCCTAGACCGGGGTTCAGGGCACCACCATCATGTGTGTCATCGACATCGGACGGCATCACGACACCGCCGCTCCCTCCCTTTCCGCCGTCGGCCTCATCGGAAATCGGACTCGATCGCGGCTTGTCGCGCAGCAGCTTTCGAGCGGAAAATGAAGGAAATGGTGACGACAGGTCATCGGATGACAAATCGAGAAACCCAAAGCGGTGTGGTCTAGAGGGATTCCCCCGTGTCGGCCCTGAAGCGTCCGGCGTTGCTGCCACGCTTACGGCTGCCCGCGCCGAACTTTCTGCTCCTATCTCTGCACTTGCTATTGTCGTCGTCGTCGGCCGTCTGGAAATGCTCCTTGCAGTTCTGGCCGGGTGTGGAGTGACAAATGGCCCCGGTTCATCATCGCTGGAGAGAACGACGACTTCGGCTGCTGCCATGCTTTTCGGTGTCGGCCAAACCGCGCGCGCACCAAAAAAACATGCAATGACAAAAAATCAACAATAAGAAAGTGACCGGGACGTATCCAGATGACCCTGCAGCATGACGTTGGGCGACTGTGAATTGTTTTTCCAACGCACCAGGCGCAGGTATGTCTCGAAACACCGTAGCGCGTTTGCACACCAAACACGAATTTGACGCGAAGGTCACGTGTATATGAACTGTGGTCGCTTCTGCACATCTTACAAATTTCTACAGGCCACAACGTCCCATGGTCCAGAACCAGGAAACCTCGGCGAATCTATCGCCAAACGAGGCGGTGAACCCATTTTGCGGCGTCGAAATTTTCTCTCAGTCGCAAAATTTCCTCTTGTGGGTGATGCTTGGTCAGTACGAGCACACCCTACAAGACTCGATTCTGGTCTAACGCATTCCGCCTTTGCGTAATGTTCGCAATAAACAGTGGGATTTCCTCTGATACGACTGCTACTCTGTGAGATGGCTTAGGGATGTCACCGACTTGATCTGAGTCAGTGCGAGCTTTCATGGCAAAGAGACTAGTTGACGTTCTCGAATAGACAAGCAAAGTGGCGGGAAATCCTGATGAAACATCTGCCCAATGAGCTTTCTGGTCGGAGGGTCCATGCGCGCATCTTTCGGCGGAGCCTGGAAGCCTGGAAACTTTTTCTGGTTTGTGAGCGGAGAAATGGAAAGCGAAACACCGAGATTGGGGGCGCACTGTCAGCAAGAAGGGAGCACAGCGCTTCATTCTTCATGCCGAGAGGATTGCCTGGAGGCCGGATGGACGCTGTGCCAAGAAATAGGATTGTCCGAGAGCCCTCGGGCGTCGTGCGCACGGGCGGGCACATTATCAAAGGTCGGAGCGAGGGTGGATTCAGCCGTTCCTCTGCCGCCTCAAAGCCAAGTTTGTATTGAGTTGTTGTCGCCATGTCGGGGTCTGGCAGCCGACGGTCGCAGTGATGTGCCAGCCTTGACCTGCATGTTTCTGCAGCTAAACCATACGGCGACTTCATGTGTTGGATTGATCCTGGTGATAGCAGGGGGGACTAACCCTCTTTGACGCCTTGAACGTGTGTGCACGCGCGCGTGTGTGCAGGTGAGAGAGGAAACTGTCCCCCCCATTCGACTCGGGGGTAAAGTTCCGGGTATAGTATGTCTCGGCCGCTGCATCCATGGCTCAGGCTGGTCTCTAAGCGGGACCAACAAGGGACAATAAGGATCACATAGCTAAACCGACACTTCTCGTATCGAATATCGACGGACGCCCAAAGCCATCCGGAGGCGGTTCACGACGTCATGGCGTGCAGGATGTGCACCAAGCGCAAGTCTTGCATCTGCATGGAGCTAAGCCGGCATGAAAATGCAATACAAGCACCTGGAATGCCTCGGATGTCCCGAGCGCCCCGGTCGTTGTGATTATGGCCCTACACCAGCTACATGACCTCCGTGTCTCTGCCTTGTCTCTGATAAGATGGTTTGCAAGACAGATTGCCCGGTTCACAGTAAGTACTGTCTCGTCAATGAACGCCACAATTTTGATTTGAGCCTGCCGTTTTGGAGTGTCCGAGGTAAGACACATGGCCAAATCTCGCCTGGACCGAGAATGCAAATAGTGTCTGAGAATGGGTGCCTGCATAATTGCCATCGTCTTTCGTCCGGCCGGACAAATGTAAATCGGAGCAACCATTGCGGTGCTTAGCTGCGTTTTGACCGCAAACATTTTTACGGTTAGCCGAGCACGCCGAATCCGAAGTAGGAAAGAGGTTTGACATCGAGGCGGGTGCGCTCAACCGTGGATGTGCGTCAAAGATGCAACAAGATTGGACACCGGATTCAAGTGGATCATCTGTCCATCACATCACGGGAAAAGATAATCTTTCTAGAGATCGTATTTGCCTGACACTTGGATGAGATCCCCCACCTTCCCCTCAGAGCCCGTAGCCCGCAGATGTGAAAAGGACAGCCTCCGAGCATGATACGACGGCACGCGGTCCTTGCACCGCCTCCAGAGTCGATCCCGCGCCTCCTCTGCTATGCTGTCCGGGAGCAAGGTCAGAGGACACTAGAAACAAAAGCTAGCCCTCCCGTTTGTCAAGCGTCATGGACAGACGTAAGATGCCCCCCCCCATCCTGTACGAATTCAGCGCGCATGGGCTAGTTTATTGACCCCCGCCAGCTCCTCTCGACACAAGGATGTCATCGACAGGCCTTGCACGTTTCTAGCCCGATGGCATCTTGCAAGAAACACAAGTTCGGCCCGTGGATCCTTGCAGTCGATATGGGAGCTCATAGGACGACTTGGAATATCCGTGTCAGAGCTGCCTGATTGACGGCGAAACAAACCGGCCAGGTTTGTGAACTTGTGCACTACGGAGCAATCACGTTGCTAAAGCATGTCAACAAACCTTGTCACCGCTCGGATAAGCTTTTGTTAAGGGTTTATGCTCTGCTGCTCCTACTGACAGGGGAAAGAGGCCACGCCCGCTTGTTGCGAACCGTGGTTCAGGCCCTTGTCACGGGCTATGGGTAGAAACTGTATTCGTACGCCGCGACCAGAGATTCCACCTGTCAGATATTTGTATTTTGTATCTTGACACAGTTAACTGTGCACACTTGAGTTGGAGAGCACGCTTGTACTCTGTAGTGTGGCATAATGCCATGCACTGCCCGTCGACGACTCTGCGTCGTCCTTTAGCAGCAGTGGAAAGCCCCTGATAAAACCCGGTATTTGAGCGGTCGTGCTCAGGCACATTGCATAAGTGCACTAAAACAAAACGTGGCTAAACCGTGCAATCGATAACAAGTGCCGTACCAGAACCCGCCGGCCAGAAGGGGTCGAGAACAAAACAGAGGGTGGTAGTCAACTTAATTTGCAGTGTCAACAATCATGGGAAAAGACGCCAACTGGGTCCTGGCCTCCTGTTATCTCGGGCTTGGTCGGGCTGCATTTTTGGTTGGTCGGACCAGTGTTGGAGTGTTGGATCGTTGCTGGATATCGACGGATACAAGTGACGCCCCTTGACGTCGCATCCTGTGATGTGAGGGAGACGAGGCCGCGAGTCCGGCCAGCACGGCGCAGGGGCTGACAGCTGGCCTGTGAAGGAGCGCAAAACGGACTGCAGACGAGAAACGCGTGTGCTGTTTGGTGCCGCCATGGTACGAGCTTTATTCCGCATGTTTCCACCGCCCCTCCCACACTTTAATGCAACATCAAACTAGCACCCTGTCCGGCGAGCCACACAAAACGGCTGCCAGAAAGGTGGCTGTCGGGGCCAGGGTCTCTGGGCTGAGCTGCGACTGAGAGCTGGCCTCACACAAGTGGCGGCAAGGAGACATCTACTCGTACACTAATAACAGGCAAGATGTCTTACCTTTCAGCACTCGGGCTTCCTGCTTGCAGTTCTGTACTCGTACTCGTATTTGTACAATCATGCCGCGTCTATTTGTACGAGTATTAGTCGTCTGCTGTGTGTTCCGCGGACACGACCTGCCCCTACTGGCTGCCTGGTGTTTGCACTCTTGCGTGACTGCTTCAAAGATACATGGCATCGTCTCATCTCTCCGCGGATGCCGTGACCCACGAGAAACAGAGTGCCGCAGAGAGACAGCCGAGGCCACTGAATATTACCGGAAAGAGGCTCGAGCCTCCAAAACACAGCCAGGGCGGCTCCTGGTTGGCGGACAACACCCTTGTGCAGCCCTTTTACGGGGGGCTTCAACAGCGTTGCATGCCTCTGGTGTTTTGTACGAGTATTTGTACAAATACTGGTACTCCCACTACAACTTACCATGTAGCATTCTGACGAAGGAGCGGGGGAAGCAGCAAGAAAAAGAGGTCTGTTCAGAGACCCGCTTTTCACCGCGGGCTCGCCTCTTCCTCGAGTAATTACGATCATCCAACAAGTACGAGTAGCCGTATGGATATGCTCAAAACTCCAGCCCAGAGCTGCCATTGCCCACGAGCGACGCCGCGTGCGGGCATGATTTGCCTATTACAGACACGTCTGCTCGTATTGCAGTGCGCATGCCCACAGGTCATGTTCAATTTGTGCCGTCCGCAGGCGCTGCCGCTCAATGCTCATTCTAGTGCCGTGAAGGAACACCCGAGCCTGTTAGTCCCCTGTAATTGTACTAGCGCGAGGGGAGACACCTGCACCAGTATTTCTGCATGGGATTCGTTTTGTACTCACGCTTTGTTTGGCTATTGGGTGGCAGTTGCCATTTTGGCTTGTCATCTCTGCGCGTCCACCGTTGGGGCAACGGCTCCTTCAATAGACTACGACCAATGCGGCAGTGAACTAGGACCCACTAGCCCAGACAGGGAAGCCTACAAGGAGACAGGGACCCTAGTCTCCGGTCCCCGGCTCCCCCCCTCCATTGAGGAAGGAACGCCAGGGCAGCCGTTGCCAAAGTGCCCAACTGGATGGACCCTTCGCTTCTCTGGTGGGTGGCCCCTAAATGACCTCGCAAAAGGGGAAGAAGAGTGGGCTGGGTTGGGTGGCATGTGGGAGTGTGTGCTTGAGCGCGGGCACTCTTACGACTAGCCGCCTCCTTTTCTTCACGTCTCCCTTTTCTCGACTTGCGGCACGAGTAGTGTACCAGGCACATCCTGACGACCCCTGCACCGTCCTCTCCGTCGCCAGCCTCTCGCCGTGGTGTCCTTGCCCGTTTTTGGCCTTGCTGCAGCCATTTTCGCTTTAACCCCCCTGAAAGCGCGCGACCGTTTTCTGTTTATCATTAGCTCTCCTTTCCTGCACCCTCTCTCTTCGACTCTTTCTTTTTTTTCTTTTCCCTCCTCCTGCTTGCCGTGCCCTCTTCGTGGCGTGCATTTCCCTGCTTGCTCTGTTCTTCGTCTTATATTTTTTTCTTCTTATACCCCTATTTGTTTATCTTTCGCCAGAACAAGCTGCCGCCCCGGGTTAGCATCCCAATCGGAGACGTTTGACGCGTTTTTTTAATTTGCCTCGACGGGTACCAATTAATCCACCCCCAGTCGCAATCAAATACGAGCGTTCAGTTCAGCTTTCAGTCCCTACTGTTTGGTGCGTGTCTGTCCATCCGCCCCCCCTATCCGCTCACCCCCCCCCTTTTCCCGTGTGTCCCCCAGAACCGAAGAGACGGGGCGTGCTATAGTCGCAGCTTTCTTTTTTTCGCGTGTTTTATGCGGTTATCTCTTTTGTCTCACTTGGTCTCATTTGCCTGTAGACCGAATTATTCTTCAGCCAGCGCATGTGCAGAACCCTAACATCTTCAAGACCCAGACAATTACGAGAAGCCCCCAGCAACTATATACCCACGAGACGGACCCTGTAAAGCGCCGACAGTTTGATTTTCCGGCCCATATTAGAAGAATAGACTCGATCGACTTCTCTTCCGTCGTCCTGGTAGCGCACCGCCGCTCGACACACTTGCACCGCTCTCCGCACGTCGCGACTCAGACTCGACAGAAGCCCACCACGTCACCCAGTCCTACCTGCGTCCTCTAGCTGCTGGCTGTTCTTTCCTTCAGCTTCGTCATTGGGCGCAAGCGACCCACGCGGGCAAAGAACAACGTGTATCCCGCGCTCTGGCACCACAGACAACAGCAGCACAAAGCCGGAACATAGCGAATCCAGAAAGGAGTGACGCGCCACCTGTGCGCACTCGTTCGCCTACGGCCACGCGGGTTGGTTCAATCTAACTCTCGTGTGTGTGAAACTGCGGCGAACTTTAAACAGCCATGGAATCTTATTCTGCCGCCTCACCTGCGACCGCTTCCGCCACTCCACATTCCTTTCCCCCCACGTCCGCCGATGTTTCCGCCGCAATAGGCTGCATGCCTGGATCACCTTCGTCTCCGGCCTCACAGCCCCAGCGACCGATGAGCGCCATGATCCGCCCGACCCCGCGAAGTCACAGCCGCATGAGCGTCGGAAGCAAGACCGGAGGGAGCCGTGCCTCTGACGAAGATGGCGGCCGCACATCGGTCAAAGTTGGTGCGTACAAGCCACCCTGTTCTCTTTTGACGTGTCCCTGTTCTTGTTCCACCGCAGACGAAACTTCCTTGACAGACTGCCGCCACCCTTACTGACATGCCTAGCCGTTCGCATCCGACCCCCACTGAAGCCCTCTGACCCGGGCTACGACTTAATACCACAGCGATTCCAGCGGTCGATGGTGCAGGTGACGTCGAACACAAACCTCAGCATCGAATCACCCCAGGGCCGCAAGCTTTTCGTGTTTGACCGCGTCTTCGCACCCGAAGTCGACCAAGAGGGTGTCTGGGAGTACCTTTCCCAGTGCGTCGACGCATTTACTACCGGGTACAATGTCTCCTTGCTTGCCTATGGCCAGTCTGGCGCCGGAAAATCTTATACTATGGGTACATCTGGACCTATAGATCAAGATGACATAGAAGTCATGGGTAAGCTTTGCATTTTGTCTCTTGCTTTCTGCCTTGCGTGTCCCTTTGCTCATATCACGGACTAGGCGTAATCCCACGAGCTGCGACGGAGCTGTTTGAGAAACTTGAAGGGCCAAAGGGCAATCCCAACCGTGGTTCGATGTCTCATCTTCGCGCTCCCAAGGGCTACCATCAGTATGCTGCGCCAAAGACCGAGAAGAACTGGTCCCTCAAAGCGACCTATGTGGAGATCTACAACGAGCAGCTCCGCGATCTTCTCGTCGACGAGAGCGTCCCTATCCACGAGCGTGCCTCTGTGGCTATTCGAGAGGATGTCAAGGGCAACATCATTCTCACCGGCCTGCGCCAGGTGGAGATCAACTCCGTGGAAGACCTGATGAGAGCCTTGAACATAGGGTCCACCCTGCGCCAGACTGACGCGACTGCTATCAACGCCCGGTCATCGCGGTCGCATGCTGTTTTCAGCTTGAATCTGGTCCAGCGCAAAACTGGCAGCCCGACCACCAAAGCCGAGAAGCGCATGTCGGTGCCCCTGGAAGCGATGACGGGCACAGAGTCCTGGGTCACTGTTGACAGCAAGCTCCACTTTGTCGATCTGGCCGGCAGCGAACGACTCAAGAACACGGGTGCACAGGGCGAGCGTGCCAAGGAGGGCATTTCCATCAATGCCGGCCTTGCAGCCCTGGGCAAGGTCATCTCCCAGCTGTCGTCACGCCAGGCCGGCTCTCATGTGTCCTACCGTGATTCCCGGCTCACCCGCCTGTTGCAGGACTCGTTGGGTGGCAATGCAATCACCTACATGATTGCCTGTGTCACACCTGCCGAATTCCATCTCAGCGAGACCCTCAATACTGTGCAGTATGCTCAGCGCGCTCGTGCCATCCAGAGCAAGCCACGCATCCAGCAGGTGGAGGAAGGCGACAAGCAGGCCATCATTGACCGCCTCAAGGCGGAGGTGTCCTTTCTGCGCGAGCAGATCCGCAGTGCGTCCTCCGGTGGAGGGAACGGTGAGAGACGTGTCTTGCCCGCAAGCGAACGGTCTGAGCGCCAGGGCGAGCGGGAAGTCGAACTGCAGAACGCTCTGCTGGACGCGCAGGAAAATTACACTGCTCTCAGCCAGCGGCATGCGAAGCTGATCGCCGAGATGGCGAAGGCCAGAGACAACGAGCTGGCCGAGAACCAGCAGCTGGCCGAGACCAACGGCGACAGTGCGACAGAACGACTAAACCGGTCCAACAGCTTCGCCCAGGCCGTCGAGCAGGTTGTTCTCGAGTACGAAAAGACCATCCAGTCGCTGGAGCAGTCGCTTGCCAGCACTCGTTCCACTCTTTCCGGCACCGAGACGAATCTGCTCGAAAAGGAGACCAAATGCGCCTACGTCGACACCATCAACTCCCAGCTTCAGGCGCGGCTTCAGAAGCTGATGGACCGCGAAGCAAGTACCGAGAACTACCTGCACGACCTCGAGGCCAAGTTAGACGGTCACACGTCTGGCGAGGAGAAGAACGCTACCATTATCATCGAGCTGCGCAAGGAAATCTCTCGCATTCGCGAGAATGAAGCCACGTGCGAGGACTACATATCCACCCTGGAGGAGCGCCTTGCCGAGGCTGACCAAGATGCCGAATTGATGCAGCGGGAGATCGACCGTCTTGAACAGGTCGTCGAACGCCAGCGCAGTCTCGGCAAGCTTGATTCTCTCTTGTACGAGCTGGACCACATGCAGCAGCAGGACGACCGTCCCGAGACTGCCACAACTGTTGCCGGTGCTGCGGCCAACATTGAAAATTCTGAAATTGTGCCAGCCGGCAACGGCATGGGTCACCGGCGGATCGCGAGCCGGAGCATCGCGAGCCATTCGCGGAGTCAAAGCCACGTCAGCCGCCACAGCCACAGCACCGACGTCATTCTCGAAGAAGAGGACGACACCGTCTCGGATACCGACTACCACAGCGCTGCTGAGGACAAGGACGCAGATGGCGAACTTGATGTGGACGGAGTGACACAGCATTCGGTGACGCCGCGCCCGTCCAAGGCTCCCCTGCACGCAGCAGCGCGTTCGGAGAGTCGCAACGGAGAGTACCACACCAACCCCGCGCAGTCCAAATTTGTGGCCGACAAGCTAGAATCTGTCACCCAGGAGTTGTTCGATCTGCGTGTGGAGCATGAGTCAACGATCAACGAATTTGACCTTCTCCACGCCAAGTACGAGGAGTCACTGAGGGCATTGGCTGAACTGCAGGATGCCGTGGACGAAGCTCGTCATCCAAGGGTCACCACGCGGGATTCGGTTCTGTCCGTTACTGACACGAGCCACACTCGCCCCTCGTCATTCTTGTCTGACGCACGGTCGAGCGAGCCGAAGGATGGACATCACTATTCATCGTCGCGGTCGCTGTCTTCGGAATTGTCTTCGGCTATGGAGTCCCCCGCCACAATGGACGATTCTGATGCCGACACGCTTTCCCCCGCGAATAAGGATTTGGCGCCGGGTTCTGAAGCCAAGACACCCACGGAAGCCGTTTCGAAAGAAGGTGCCCGTGAGGAACTTAATGGTGATGATACCGCCATCGATGGAGTCCTCGCAACTGAGCTTGAGCGGCTTCGTGAGCTGGCGGCGAAGAAGGAGGCATCCGAGATGGAACTGGCGCAGAAGTATGCAGAGCTTGAGCAGCAGCACCATGAGACTCTTGATGTTGTTGAGGAGCTCAAGACTGAGGTCGCAAAGGCTCTGCAAGCAGCTGAGGGTCCATCGTCTCGGTCCGTCACACCTGTTATTCGTCGCAAGTCCAGCCAGAACATCCTGACTACGGACCGTGCCCACCGCTCCTTTGTCTCGCTGCGCAATATCGCAAAGGACAAGTTCGAGAATGACCCAGACGTCATGCAGAGTTTCGATATCAACATCAACGCTGCCATTCACGAATTGCAAGCACGGTCGGAGCGTATTCAGGAGCTCGAGGCCGACGTTACAGCGGCCAAGAAGGAAATGGAAACCAAGATGACCATCATCAGCGGGCTGACTCGCGAGCGTTCCAGCTTGAAGTCTTCGCCGATGGACATCTCTATGGCTTCTACCCTGCGCGACCAGCTGGAAAAGAACGAGATGGAGTTCAAGGCAATGCAGAGCGCTCATGCTGTTCGTGAAGGCGAGCTTCAGGCTGAGCTCGAGAAACTGCAGGCCTTGGTGGCCGAGAAGGCAGAGGGCGCCTCCTCGTCTGCAGGGAACGACGCCAAGGTTCGTGAGCTGGAGACTGAGCTCGCGGGCTGGCAGGACAAGCACCAGACGGCGCTCAGCTCTATGGGTGAAACTGAGGCACAGATGAAGGAGCAGATCAGCCAGCTCGAATCTCAGCTGGCTACTGCTAGTGCCCAGCTAGCTGCTGCCAGCACGGCGTCGGCCTCGAGCGCCGACGATGAAGCAGCAGCGGCCAGTGCCAAGCAGCAGCAGCAAGAGCAGGTGCAAATGCTCCGCAGCGAGATTGACGAATACAAAGCCATCATCAACAGCAATGCGGCAAAGGTGGCTGAACTGGAGGCGAACCATGCAACTTCCAAGGCGCAGCTTCAAGAGGCAGTCAAAGCACACGAGGTCGACTCCAGTGCGTACAAGGAATTGGTCGCACAGCTGGAGGACAAGATTTCCGGTCACGAAAAGACTGTCGCTACACACCAAGCGAATCTGGAGCTGCTCCAGACACAGCATGCGAAGGAGCTGGAGGATCTCAAGGTGGAGTCTCGCAGAGAGTACGACGAAGAGGTGCAGGTTCTGATGGCGGAGCACGCGGAGAACATTCGCATCTTGGAGAGTGACTTGACGGAAGCTCGCGAGGACCTCATGAAGGTTGCCACGCAGGTCGCGTTTGCACTTGGCCTGGATGTCAGTGTGGAGAAGATCAGCGATCGAATTGAGGACCTGATTGCGGACCAGAAGGCGCTGGTGAAGGAGCACCAGAAGAACAGCGATCTGCAGGAGACAGTCACGGAGCTGACAAGCATCAGCGACTCTGTGATGCGGGATCTCGAAGCAGTGCGTTCTGGCCTCACATCTATGCTGGGGCCGTATGCTGAGCAGGCGAGGAAGCCGGGCGCAACCGTGGCCGATCAGCTTGCTTTTGCACAGAAGCGCATGACTGAGCTGGAGCACAAGAGCAAGAAGAGCTCCCGTCTGGTCGACGAGCTGGAAGAGCAGCTGCAGACCAACTTTGATGAGGCGCAGATCACGACCAACCGGCTGTCTACGCTGCAATCAGAGCGCAACCAGAGGCTTGACGAAGCCAACGCAGCCAAGGCTCGCATCCAAACGGAGCTGGACACCCTCAAGGAGGAATATGCAAGTTTGCAGGTGAGTCTATCTTGGTTTCGTTCCGCCTGGACGAAAGGAGCGGTGGCTAACAAAGAGTTCTACAGGGTCGGCTCGAAGGCTTCGTGCCCGGCGACAGTGGCCCACAGCGGTCAAACTCGACGAACTCACAGCTGCACAAGAGCACATCCGTGGGTTCGCTTCCGTCTCCGCCACCGGCCATCCCACTGCCGCCCCTGCCGCATTCGAGCTCGCCGCCGCCGTCGACGCCGACGATGGGACGGCCTGCCAGCAAGGACATTGCGCTACAACAGATCCACCAGGACCAGGAGGCGCGCATCCGCACGATCGAGAAGCATCTCGACGCGGAGAAGCAGCTGACGCAGACGCTGGAGGAGGCGCTGACCGACCTCGAGGAGCAGTCCAACAAGATGAAGGCGGACTGCGACGCATGGCGGCGCCGCTGTGGCGATCTGGAAGCCGAGCTCAAAGAGCTCAAGGAGCGGCCCGCCCAAGACAACCGCTGGAGCCTGCACCAGGTGGAGGAGGAGCGCAAGAAGCGCCGCGATGCAGAGATTGCTCGTGCCCACCTGGAGGAGCGGATGAATGCCATCAGCAAGAAGAAGAAGAAGAGCGCGCTGAACTGCTTCTAGGCGGATTGGCAGCGTCCACGTCCTTGGGGCGGCCCCGATCTCGTTTTTGTGCCCAGCCCAGCCCTCTTATCCTCTTACCTTCTCGTCTCCTTTTCTGTTTTCTTTAGATTCCCTCTTTGCATGACCTTTCTTTGAGAGCGACTTGGAGTTTTTCTCAGCGCTTCTTGCTTATTCTTTTGGTATTGTTGATTGGCGGATTTTACCCGCTGTCTGCCTCCGTCTCTGTTCTTTGCGTCCTCCGTGTTGACTTACACTTATACACTTGGAAGAGACCCCAAGACTGTTGTTACTCGGGAAAAACTCACACATAACTGCCAATCTGCTTCATTTTTTTTTTCTTTTTTTTCTTTTCTATTTCGGTTTGTTTTACTTCACGATTCCTTTGTCTACTATTATTACCCTCTTTGTTCTTCTGTGAATGGCTGAAACGACAGATGATTGTTAGAAGCAGCATTGTTTTTTTCTTCTGGGCTGGTTTTTTTTTTCCAAGAAAAATGTTGTCTGCGCAGTATGTATGAATGAAGTTGGAAAGAGGTGAAGAATGCAGATGAAGAGAAGGATGAAGAGCGAACGCGTTGACCTGGTCTATTTCTGTTTTTTATCTACACATCTTTTTTTTTTTGTCTGTTTTTTGTTGTATACCGCTTCTCGATCTTCAGCTGGAACCATACTTGGTGGCTGATTTAGCTTTCAGAACCTTTCACAACTACTCATTGCTCCTTCCATCTGCAAGGTCTCCATGTGCAAGATGTCTCTGGTTATGGAGGTCGGCCGGCTTCGTGTATGCATCGTGCCTCGCGTGCTCAAGTCGCAGCAGGTACGACGAGTACTGTCGCCGGCGAGCGTGCACGCACGACCTACGAGCCGGCAATGGTGTCATGGAGCTTTATCTCAGCAGGCGAGACCGGCTGATGTCGTGCGCAGCCAGCACAGAGCTTGTGTTGGACGGCGAGATCTGCTCTGGGCCAGAGCATCCGAGGGAGGCTGGACATGGCGCTGGCTTGTCTGTGCTCTGCATCTCTCCTACCAGCGGGCAATCCAACCTCGGCGCTTCCTGCAACTCAAGATTAGGCCGTGTGTATTACAAATATGTTCAGGCAGAGGGAGGTCGGCTACGAGTTTGTACGGTGTGTGCTCGTACTCGTACTCGTAGATGAGCCTGTGATGCGACCATTACTCACATATAGCACGCGTAGTAAGACAGAGCCCGTGGCAATGAGACGTCGCCGTTTCGTCAATGTCACCCGGTTTCTGGCGTCGTATTGCGGCACCCTGTATCAATGCGGGCATTATGAGAAAGCTTCCTGCTGGCGTCACAGCGGCGGCGCATCCATTTCGATGGAGTGGTCTGCGAGCAGCCGTTCGGGCAGAGGCCGTGCCCCCCCCCCCCCCGGTAATGGGTCTACGTTATGCTGTCCGCCCTGGGAGGGGAGGGGAGGGGGTTCCTCTGTTCCGGGTCCCTCTCGTGGCGGCCAGCAGTTTATTGTATATATTTATATTTTGTATTTGGCCAGGGCATTTTACTTAGTTTCAGGGAGAGGGTATAACAGCACGCTCGTATCATGCATAGCATGCATTTGTGCCTGTACTCGTACTCGCGTACTCGTATACTCGCGTCTTGCCTATGAGTATTTGTACAATATGAACAGGCCATCGCACGGGTGCCGCTGCGCATGGCTGTTTCGGTTTGCCGACGAGAAACTGTCTTGGCGTGCTGAAGGAGAGACCGGGCGGCCCAGGGCAGGGACGAGGCGCCTTGCGAGCCCTGGTCCTGTGAGGAGAGCCCTTGCGAGAGCCCTGGCGAGAGCCCATGTGAGAGCCCTTGCGAGAGCACCGTGCCCGCTCTGGCCCTTGCCGGGCACTCCGCCAGCCGCCGAGTGCCTGTAAGACTCTTACTACAAATATTGCATATACGAATAGTAAGTATTGCAGGGCACGTCGTACTTTTGCATGGCACGGTGGGTCAAAGCGCAGTCCGGCCAGTCCAGCCTCAGGCCACGGCCTCCGAATCTGGTCTCGAGTGTTATCTCCCGTTTTTCCCTCGCTTCCCTCGTCGGCACCCTCTCTCTGCTCGCCCCCTCCCCCCCAAGGGTCCCCTTTCCCCCTCTCTTCCCTTTCTCTTCTCTCCCTCTCTTACTCTCTTGGGCGGCGCGTCTGGCGGGCCGTGTTGTTGGCCCCGTATTTGTAGTTCGATATGTACAAATAGGCACTACAAATACATGTTTCCGCACGGGTCTTGCCATAATAGCGAGAGCATCGAACACGGAGCAATAAACAAAATGGCGAGAGTGGACCAGGCACGAAAAACGCCACCGAACCACCGAACAAGGCGGCCCACCGTCGCGATCATCGCTTTCCCTTCTCCTCTTTCCACCCCCCGTTGTTTCTTCCTCCGTCCGGGAGGGAACCAAACAAACAAACGAAAGAAAAAAAAAAAAAAACACGCGCGTGCAGTGTGCACTGTCCCTTTGCGGTGCCCGGTGGTCGCACACGGGTCGTGCTTAATTTTCTTTGCGCACTCCTTGCTTTGCTGCAGTGGTACCTATACTATTTTGCATGCGCCTTGCTTCTCTGACTTGCAGATGTAGGGAGGAGCGCCGCGTACGAGTACGAGTAAGCATTACGGGTACGAGCCGGATGCATGTGCCAGCTCGGCTCGCCGTAGGCTCCTCGCACCAGCACTCAGGTCGCAGCTGGACCGGCAGAGGATGTGCGTACGAGGACATTGCACCAGGAAGGAGCACAGCTGCTGCTGCAAGTAAGCACTCTCAAGGTAATACGCAGTGTGGGCAGATCTGCAGAGTATCTCGAGTACAATGGGGTACTCAATGTCTGGCGAGCTTTATTAAGCTTCCCAGTTTCATGGAAGGATGTCACGGCTGCGCCGAGACTCCGCAGTCAGCAGCTCCGGTCTGCCTTGGGTCGTTTCGCACGCTGCACATCTTCATTACATACTTGTACGATACAAGTAATACATGTTTGTACAAATACGAATACATACGAGTACTCGCACACATCCGGGTAGTCGGTGCCCGTACAGATACAAACATACCTACCTGCCTCGCCTAGGAGAGGCCCTTGCGGTGCGGCCCAGCATAGCCGCACCGGCTGGCTCTGACGATCCTGAACGTTCCGGGCGGTCTTTAGCAGTGACACCGCTTGGAGCTTGTGTCAGATGTGCTGTGCCAGTTGCCCTCTCTCCCTGGCCAGTCCGCGTGCCGTTTCCTGCCGTGGTGTCTTGGACACGCCAGTCGACATACGTATCTTACATGGTCGTACAAGTACGCCTGCGCCGTTTCTTTTCTTTTTTCTTCCCTTTTTCGTTTTTTTTTTTTCTTTTTCTTTTCCTTTTTTTTCCTTGTTCCGTTTCTTTTCGATCTGTCGGTGTGGCTCTTAGCTGAAACCGTTGCGGGCGCTTCGTTTCTTTTTCCTCGGTATATACACAGATCGTAGCCGACGCTGTCGACCGTTCCTCAGCAGGACTGTGCTTCGTACAAATACGGAAAAGGGTACAAAAGAGCCTGCCAGCCTGAGAAGGAGTGTACAAAAGTCCCGTAATTGCAATAATTTCCAGTGGCACCGTTGGAAGGAACCCTGCCCCTGGCCTGGCCGCCCATAACGCGAAACCAGCCTCTCTCCATTGTGGCTAGCACCGCCTGGACGGAGGGAAGATAGGGGGAGGAGAGTGGGGAATGCTGCCCTCCCACACGGGCGACGGTCGGGTGAGCCGCTAGCCCAAACCAGGACAAGCGCCGCTTGATGCAAGGGCTCTTTGCAGTGGTCACATCGTATGGGCTCTCTGTTCAAGAAGCCCAGAGGCACACACACACACCACCGGCAGGTACACACGGAACTCTGCCGCCCCAAGAGCACGGCTGTTTCGTCTCTGGCGAATGAGCGGCAGGGGATGGGTGCGAGTATGTATCTTGCTCGTATCTTACTTGATCGCTGCCATGTCTTCTTCCTGTCGTGCGAGACCCGTCGTCGTTTCCCTCCAATCGACGGTCGTGCCTGCCCAGATGAGCGATAGTGGCTTGCATACATACGAGTACTCGTACATATTTTCACAACTCAAACGGCCAATCTGTCTGTGGCTGCCCTGCCCGTTTTCCCATTGACTTTTTCCTCTTTTTTTTTCTTCTTCTCCTCCCGTTCTCCTATCAAATGCGTTCAAAAAAGGGGCAGCAGAGCATGGCCACCCCTGCACCTAATCCCTGCCACTACCCCCGTCCCTCGTCTGCCCCTGGCGGGAGCTCAGACCTGAACTGGCCTCGCGCTCCACCTTATTTCCCATTTCGAGTCGCGTTCCATTTCCCCCCTCGGGCTCACGCCTGTTCGTGTCCTGCCGGCCTGCCCCCTTCTGGTCCTCGCCTCTGTATTCGTATCGATCATCTGCCCCCCCCTCCCAAAAGCATTAGCTTGTGTTTCCCCCCTCCCCGTCCGCAGCGGGACCATCCCTCAAATCGACTGCTGCTCCTCCAGCTCCTGCGAGAACGTGCAGCTTGCATATTCCCCCCCCCCTCCCCCCTGCCGATACAAGGTACAATGTTGTTCTTCGAACCCTCCACTACGGCCAATAGTGCCATGTGCTGGTCCCAACGCGACCCGAATGCGTATTGCTCGTAGCAGGCTGTCCCCCTCCACCCTCACCTTGCTCCTCTGCAGGTCTCAGGTCCCCTTTTCTGCCGAGTGGTACTCGCACCCCCCCCCCGGTCAAATAATCTTGCACCTGCTGGGACCTGCTCTCTCTCCTTTTCTGTTTCGACCGTCCCCCTTCCCGTTTCTCTTCCTCCTCCAGCCTTTTCCCTCTCTCTCCTCCCTCGCGTCTTAGAATTCTCTCCCTCTCCTTCCCCTCCCCTCCCAGCACCATCACCAAAACTCTACCCGTCCCAGCCGTGTAGAGCTTTTGTGGCTGTCTGACAAGTCTTGCTGTGTCTTGACTTGGGAGCCTTGGACGTCGCGTCCTTTCTTTCCTCGAGGCTCTGAAGCCCTCTCTCTTATTCGTTCTTTCTTCTGTTTCATTTGTCCACCGCAGTGGCCGGCGTGCTCAATTGCCTCCTGTGTTTTCGTTCTCCCACCGTCTCCGTCGTCTCCCGCTTTTACCAGCTTGTTGACATCCAGCGAGCTTCCTTTTTTTTTCACTTTTTCTTTGGCTTGCAGACTAGCTCTGCTTCGCGTCTAGATTTGATATCGCCAGATCCAATAACCCCCCTCCGAAACCAATCAACGAAACGACAAACAAACAATACAAAACAGAAATCCGAAAATCAATAGCAAACAATGGCGCCTTCTCTCAACGCCCATTCGTCGTTCACGCGGCCACGGACGAGCGACCGTCCCGGAACCCGTGACGCGGGCGACACCAACCTCATCATCCCGAGCCGCACGTCGTCGCTGCACTCGCGCATCACCCAGCCCATTCCGTCCACGCTGTCCACCAAGCCCCAGCAGCGTACGCCCAAGACCCTCACCCATGCCTACATGGTGTGCGGTGTCGGCCGCGAGCCGTCCCAGTGGGTCAAGGCTCCCCAGCCTGCCCAGGGCAAGATCGGCCACATGAAGGGAGCCGTCGGCCAGTTCTGGCTTCCGGAGATCCTGGGCAGCAGCCCCCGCCTCGAGCAGGACAATGAGATTGCCCGATCGCTGCATGCCGCCATGCGGGTGAGTGCCAACTGATACTGATATTCCATGTGTGCGAAACCCGTGAGTTTGCTGACCCCCGCTTCCAGGCCTGCTTCCCTCATGACGTCGAGATCTGCACCGGCCGCAGCCAGCCGCACTGCGTGCACCATGCCTTTGTGCTGCAGCAGGACTCTTCGCACACGCTCTACGGCATCTGCCTGCGCGTGTGGTCGCGTGCGGACGACAAGCGTGCCGAGACCATCCGCGACCTGCGCAAGCGCACCGAGACGGACTTTTACGACAACGCCGAGGAGACGTACTGGATCCCTTACTGCCTGTCCTTCCTGTCGCGCTACCCTCTCTACAACCTGCTGGGCGACTACCTGCGCGGCATGTGGATCCACTGGAACAAGGCGACCAACCTCTTCCACGCCGAGGAGGTCTCGCGCATTCTGAGCTTCCCCGCCCCGCGGCTCAACGACCTGGTCCGCATCGACATGAAGGACTACGCCCTCTGCTACCAGTTCCCCTCGTCGCCCACGGGCTTCCAGAATTTTGCCATGTGGCCGCTCTTCTGCTGCCTGTCCATCCCCAACATTGTCGGCGTCATCGAGGCCGCCGTCTCGCCCACCCGCCGCATCATCTTTGTCAGCCACTACCCGGCCATGCTGACCATGGCCGCCGAGAGCGTGCGCTTCTGCGTCCGCGTCTACGAGTGGAGCGGCCTCTACGTGCCCGTCGTCCACGCCCGCCACGCCAAGGAGCTCGTGCAGGAGCCGGGCCCGTACATCCTCGGTATCACCGCCGAGTGCCGCTCGCTCTTCACGGCGCCCACCGATGCGCTGGTGGTCGACCTGGACCGCAACTTTGTGCTGACCTCGAGCCCGCCCACGGCCCTCAACCCGGGCCAGCGCAACAAGTTTGTCACGCGCCTGACCCAGTCGCTCAACGGTGACGTGACGCCCTCGGGCGTCCCGCAGCACCTGCGCTCGGCCTATGGCGGTGGCAAGCTGGTGCCGGCTGGTCAGATCATTGTCATGCGCGGCGAGGTCGAGTCGATCCAGGACCCCGAGTGGTGGAACCAGGACGCCATCATGTCCGTCATGGACCATGTGTGCGAGAAGATGGGCCGCAACTCGGGCCTCAAGGCCGTCTTTGGCGGCTCTGTCAAGAAGCCGCTGATGACCAAGGTCTCCATGCGCCACCTCAACGAGATTGTCCGGGAGCGCAACCAGTACTCGCGCGACGCCCTGGAGGCCTGGCAGGACTTTATCAACCTCAAGGGCCGCATGGACACGGAGCTTGCCAAGGTCACCAAGCGCAACAACTACCTGGTCGAGGAGCTGGAGAACTGGAAGCAGCAGGTGAGTTCTCTTAACTTTTTTTTTTCTCTTCTTTTTCAGTCGCCTAACAACCACAGTTCCTCAAGTTCCAGGCCTTCGCCGAGCAGCTTACCAAGGAGACGCAAGACCTCAAAGTCAAGATCGAGAACCACAAGCGCGAGAACCGCCGCCTCGTCGGTCTGCTCGACCAGCAAAAGGACGACAACGCCCGCCTCTCGGTGCGCCTCACCGGCACCGAGAAGCAGCGCGACGACGCTCTCGAGGCTCTGGTGCTCCAGCAGGAGATCGCCGAGGAGCTGGAGCGCGAGCGGAAGCGCAACAAGAAGGAGCTGGCGGCTCTGCAGCACACCAACGTCAATCTGGCGCGCCAGCGCGACGAGGCCCGCCGTGTGGTGCTGCACCTGCGCAGCCTCATCGGCGGCCAGTCCCACCACATGGAGCACCTCGTCGAGTCCCTCACCAAGCCCGACAACGACCTTCTCGACGAGCTCGAGGAGGTGTTCGAGGGCGAGATGGAGGGCACTCCGGAGGGTGAGTGGCCTGTCTTTTATTTTTCACTCCCCCCTTGTCTGTTTATTTTTCATACTAACCGACAGCAGAAATCGAAGCCCGCTACAAGGCTCAGGGTAGAGGTAGCAAGCGCTTCTCAGCCAACAGCTTCAAGGACGTGGCTGACCGTCACCTCAAAGACAAGACAGATGCCATTGCGCACATCATCCGCAACATCTCGGAGCAGTGCCAGGCGGCTGTGGAGGGTCTGCAGCTGGCACAAGATGCCGTGGAGGCGGATGAGCGTCGCCGGTCGGCGAGCAGCCTGCGTCGCAACAGCAACCTGTCGGCCTCGCCCAGCGACGACGGCCACTCTGCGGCCACGTCTGAGGCGGGCGACGAGAGCATGCTGCACCCGGCGTCGGGCCGCTCCTCGAGCATCCCGCCCACGCCCGATCTGATCCCCAACCGGGCCAGCACCTCCATGTCCATTGCCTCGACGGCCACCACGCCTGAGCGTTCGTCCCAGCAGTACGTCGTCGGCCACGACATCCCCACCAAGATCGTCGAGGACGACGAGGACCAGGACCAGTACACCGAGCGCAGCGACGTCGATGCGCTGCCCCAGGAGCCGGGCATGGTCGGCAAGCACGCCGAGAGCCTGATCCACCGCCCCTCGGGCGCCCGGATCAGCGCTCTCGGCGGTACGCGCTGACTAAAAGATCGGCGCGGCTGGGGCTGGTAGAAGGCTGTCCCCCGTAGCTGTCAAATGGCGAGGTTGAGTCGTCTGTTACGAGAGGTCATGCTTGAGTCCCTTTTACAACATCAACTACCACATACACACACACAATCGAGGGGCGGATAGACGTCTGACACGTCTCTCACGTCTAACATGTCTACGATACTCGCACGTCTCTCTCACACACAACCCGCAATCTGTTTTGCCAGTTTCTTTATTTGATCTCTTTTTTGTTTTGTTACATCTGTTTCCTATCGTTGCTGTTTTGGATTGGTTAAAACTGTTTTTTGAGCACCCTGGCGTTGATATATATCTCTTGCTGTTTTTTTATTTTTTATTTTTGTTCTCTTATCTCTTTTCGTCTCTTGTTTCGATATCTCCTTTTTCCCTCGTTATTTCTGCTTCTCTTTCGACACAACCATTTTCTTTAGGAGACGAACTTTTTTATTTTTGGAAAGAAGGAGGAGTATTATTCAGCTTATTATATCAAAGTCATAGTCTTTTTTTGAAAAAGAAAAGAGCCGACTCATGCGAACAAACGAGTTTGATACTGTCAAGAAGATTTCATTCATCCACAAACGAATGCTTGGGGCTGCCTCTTAATGTGTAATTGTTGTGGTATTGACACTAGTATAGATTATCCTCAGACGACTTTAGACAGTCAAACAGTTGCCGTTCTGGTCGTTGATGGCAAGACCCAAGACAGGAGGCAATGCTGCTGGCCTCGGTACCGGCGGACTTTGGTGATGGCGGCCTGGAAGAGGGCAGCCAGCCATGTGGTCGCGCTGGTCAGTGGTGTCGTAGTTGTCATGGTTGCTGGTCATGGTGTGGCAGTTTCAGTGCAGAGGGCCGCCCGCCGAACCAAACTTACACCTTTGCCGCCGGTGTGGCCGCAGCCATCTTCCAAGTGCTCAATCATAGGTTAAAGGGTCCACGTCCTTCACAGTCAGAGTGGCGTAGTCACAGCGGCACAGTGCCACAAAGTTGTCAAATTATAGAAACGGCTTTTTTCTTGTTTTGCTTTAGTACCATAGAAACCATCATAAATGAAGCAAAGAGACAGCTAGAGAGTTTAAAAGCACATGCCCAACAAGACTTCTTGAGAAGACGGCATAGAAAAAATGTATTTCTATTGGGGGTTAATGCCCTGCAAAACAGTCTGCGGCGCGGAGCAAGACTGGGGCGGTGACATTTGTGAGCACCTCTTCGATCTCTCCGTTGTTAGCTTTGCCGACGATCGTCTGCAATGACATTTGATTTCACAACAGCAGATCAACTCCCTTTGTCATATTAACCGTATGATGAACTTAACGACATGTTCAACCCAGGGAAGCTCTATCCACCTGGCCCGGTTGATCGAACCCCGGCTTGTACTCGGAATGTGAAGAGGGTAAACCATCCGAACACTCGATCGTCGACTCGTAGACCAGTTCCGGAAGCAAAAATCCACCGTGAATGGTCTCCTTCGTCCCTTCGATATGGCCCGTGAAGTTCTGAAAAGCTATCGCCCGCGTCGTCTTCTGGCATGGATTACCAACACACAACACTGACCCCGAATAGTCTGCCGTGTTTAAATGGTAATCGCCCCCACGTGCTCGCCAAAGTGAGGCCAAACTCGGTCTGAGCGGGTCACTGCCCCAGTTCAGTTGATATCCCTCAACAAGAACCTCCTCTGGACTAACAGCTTGGCCCCCGTGCAAACCACACCCCTCCCCCTTTTGAAAATCTGTTAGATATGCTGATAAAAATACCGGAGACCCATCTAAAACCTCCTGCACATCGGCCTATCCGACAATTTTCGGCATGCCTGGCGCCGGGACCATGGTGGGCAACTTGGGCGCCACATCAGTGGTGTTAGACAAGACTAGCGGCAGTTGTGGAGGTTGTGCGCTGAAATCCATCCCTCGAAATCTATTCCATATTCCATAGCACACGGCAGAGATGCTTCTCAACACCATGTTCGTTCCCAGTCCGGGTTGCGCGAATCCGTGCGTGACAGAGGTCCAGACCGACTCTTGTGTCGGAAGTCGCAGCCTCATGCCTAGGGAGCATGCGCTGCTGCCATAAGCCTTAACGGCCGAACCTCTGTTCACATTTGTTGTCGGTTTCAGTTCCATGACACAAAAAGAGAGTGAGTGTAGAATTAGGAAGAATAGCATTTTTCGAGTCGCCTCGACGCGGTGCAAGTCGGCCTGGAGCGCGCGGTGGCTGTGGTAGATCATGACGATTGCCCCAGCGAAACGAACTTGACAGCCATAGGCTGACGGAAAGTACTCTTGTAATTTGGCAATTATACGTGGCGCGAGGATGCGACGCGGATTGATCAGCTGGTCGGATATGCTGTCTGAATCAATGTAAAGACCCGAAAACTTCGGACTTTCGCCGGGCGGCGCAGTGTATATTGGAAGACCTCCGGCGGAGAGGTAGTTGAAATCTCCAGGGTCGCTAGAAACACTCCAGAAACGTCCATACTGGTTTTGCACGAGAAATACGTCAGGCTGGACGTTGGACAACCCGGGATGGTAGGTACGCAGTAGTTCCGCATTCTCCTCCGTCACGTCGTTCTCCAGTACAGCCCTCGCTGCTGCCAGATGTGGAGGGCCCCAGTGGGAGCTGATGGTTCCTGATAAGAAGCAAGTTAATAAGGTGATGCACCCGTATACTCGTTTTCCTTCTCACACCTCCTTTGTATAGTTGAGAGTGTTGTTGTTGTTGATTGGGACGGTGAGTCTTTTCCCACCAAGTGCTGTACAGTACTTGGAAGAACTGGCAACGGCGGTATAGTCTCCTCTTGTGTCCTCTGTCTTTTGCATTCAGACATTTTGGTCGCTGTCTGACGTTGAGCTGGCAAATGTGGAGAGAATGGTTTCCCCAAGAAGACAGACAAAGATAAATAAAGAAGGGAGGGAGAATGACTCAAAGAGGAGCCTGGGCCGTTGAGGTAGCGGGCACAAGACAGAGGGAGTGAGTAGATTGGCGGAGGCAGATGCGGTTGTCTGCGACCTTCTCTGGCATTAGTCGAGCCTTTGGTAGTTTTGGTGATGTTATAGGAGAAAAAAGAACGACAAAGATGGTGGGAGGGCAGGTTTTGTTAAATGTGAGGGCGACTTGTGTGAATTTTGAAGGTAGTCATTGGGAAGGTTCGTCCTATTAATGCGAATTAAGAAGGAACTTCCCAGTCGAGACAACAAAAGCTATACAGAAAAGGTGTGATACGTAACGCAAACGCCACATGTCCATAAGAAATATCCTGGCTCATTACGCGCATGAAGTAACTCTCTACGAGTACTTACGTACCAAAGTGAGTGTGTAGCTCTGGGTAGGTGTTGGGAGCCTTGAAGTTGACAGGTGGCAGGCTTGTAAGGTATGTCGAAGGCAAGGCAAGAGAGAGCGAAGTGTGAAGAGGGGCAAATATCTCTGTATAATAAAAGGAGAAAGAGGGCGAAGTGCCCTGGTAAAGCTAGCGAGGGATAATAAACAGGTGTGCATGTAAGTGAGGTGAATCTACGTAGTAGAAAGCACACGCCACCTTGGCAACGCCTCGGTCGTTCCTACCTCTGGCACCATGGGAGATTCTGAGTTGATTCTGAGTTGATTCCTTGTTGGCTTTGGCCAGCAGCTTTCAGCAGGTGCGGCTGAGCGTAATCTGGGTTGAGTACGCCGTCATGCGACCAGAGGCGGCGAGTTGGGAGTGGCAAGGCAGACAACCTCGCTCTGTTTGCCGCCTCCCAGCGCATTCTCGGCAGCATGAGCGTGATGCACTCTGCCCGGTCAGCGGCCCTGCAAATATTATCTTGTACCGACTTTTTGAGATGGTGTCTTATAAAAATGACTGTCTTTACAATGTCTCTTTCTGTTTCCTCCCCAAACGCTTAGATAACTGACAGCATAATAGCAGCTGCAAGGTTGACCGCATCAGGAGCTCAACCTAGAAGCCATTTCGCAAGGTCTACAAAAGAAATGCATTGCATGTACTAATAATGAAATAAATTAGTACGAACCAAAACAACACTTCCCACAGCCTTTGCATTCGTGTCATCCGTTTTCTGTCATTTTTGCCGTCTTATACAGCTGCCGATAACACTTATCGTCCGCCTTATCGCGATAACGTTGCTATTTCCAAACTTTTTTTTTTCTTTTCTGCCGTTCGTCCTCATCAACAGTTACGATCCAGTCCGCCGACAGACCCTCCCATTTGCGATTCCGAATGCCATGTCCGACCCTCTGCTGACGACGCTGTGCAGCGTCTGCCGCGCCGAGCCTCCGAAATACAAATGCCCGCTCTGCGGTGTGCTCTACTGCTCCGTGCCGTGCAACCGACGCCACAAGGCGCGCGCAGGCTGCAGCGGCATCCGTGATGTCACGGGGTACGTGCCACGCGCCAAGCTGTGCACGCCGGCGGGCCTCATCCAGGACATGGGTGTGCTGCGGAACATTGAGCTGGCGCGCATGAGCGCCGAGAAGCAGGTGGTCGAGGAGCGCCGCCTGCTCCGGTCGGCCGATCTGCGGCTGCGCGTGCTGGGGGAGGAGGAGGAGAACAACAACGACAACGATGACGACAACGGCCAGGCCAGACGACCGCTCGGCGGAGGCAGAGGGGGGAGCGCGTCGTCGTCCCGGCGGCGGAAGCCGTCGCCGATGCTGAAGAAGGAGTGGAGGAACGGCCAGCTGCGGTTTGCCGAGGCCCCGGACAGAAGAGGGAAGCCAAAGCATCCCGCGGGAGCAGCAGCAGAGGCAGTGGCGGCGGCAGCAGCGGCAGCAGCGGCGGCAGGCCCGGGATATAACAGCCAGAGCTCCAAGGTCCGGACCCTGTGTCACCGCGGCAACATTGAGCTGCTGTGCGTGCCGCGCGGCATGGCGCGCCAGAGGGAGAACAGCACGGCGACGGCGACGACGTTCCCGCAGGGCCAGGCGAGCGGAGCGCCGAGGGAGCTGCACCTGGACTGGCAGGTCGAGTGGCTGGTGTACGATGACGGGCAGCTCGCGGCCCAGCCCTCGCGGGCCCTGCGCCGCCAGCTGGACCACGTACCGCTCTTCCGCGGCTACATCAAGATGATGGACTGGATGCGCAGGTCCGGCAGGCGGCCGGGCGGCGGTGGCGGCGGGACCAGGACAGAACACGAGGAGGGGGAGACGACTGAAGGAGACCAAGACAACACAGCAGCAGCAGCAGCAGCGGCGGCGGCGGCGGCAGGCGACGAGAGCAGGCCGACGCCAGGGACGGCTCCAGACGGCGCAGGCGTGCGAGGACCCTTTTGTGCCTATGCGTTCCAGGATGCCGACACGGGGGCGTGGCTGGACCAGAAGAACGGCGGCGCCACGTTTGGCCACGCCGCCGAGACGTCCACCACCGCCGCCGCTGCCGCCGCCGCCGAGCGCGGCCTCCGCTACTATCTGCTGCGGCCCCAGCTGCCCGGCACACCCGCCACAGGGCGGCCCGGCGTCAAGGAGCTCATCCCGCTCAGCGCTACTGACACGCTGGCCACTGCCCTGCGCGGCCGCTCGGTGCTCGAGTTTCCCACCATCTACGTGCTGCCGCCGGCCGACAGCGTCACCACCACATCCAGCTTTGCTCATCCTCCTCCTCCACCACCCCTCCCGCCGAAGCACGTGCTGGGTTCGACCGACCGTCGGCCGCCCGCCGAGGCCGAAGCAACCGCTGTGGACCCGTGGCGAAAGCGGGCCGCGCTGGCAGGCGAGCAGCGCGGTGGGAAGCGCAGCCGCGGCGGTGCACAGACCCGAGGAAGGAGTACCGCTGCCGCCGTCGGCTCAGGAACCAAGCGGAGAAAGACGGCATCCGGCTTTGTTGGGGCCGAGGAGGAGGAGGACGACAACGACGACGATGATGACCAAGACAGCGAGACTAGCAGCTCGGGGTCGGACAGCAGCGACGACGATGACGACGATGACAACGACGACGACATGAACGAGGAAGAAGAAGAAGAGGAGGGAGAAGTACCCAGCGAGGAGGACAGCAACGGAGAGTTGGCTGGAGACGGCGACGGAGAGGGCCTGGCCTTGCTCAAGGGCATCCGTGGCAGCCGTGGCGGCAGCAGCAGCAGCAAACCAAAGCTGGTCGTCTACGATTCCTGGTCCGAAGGCTCGTCGGATGAGGGCGAGACATGAGGCAGGATGATGGGGATACGCCCGTGCTTTGGACCGGAAGGCTGTGCCTTGACGACTCTTGTAATCATAATAATACTTTCTTGGAAAGCCCCCCCTTTTTTTTGAATACACGGCACATAGCAGAAACATGCTCATTCTTTTTTCCACCCATATTTGTCTCATTTGTATTTTCCCCTTTTCCGATTTCCTGTGGCAGGTCGCCCAGCCAATCCGGGACGCCGCCCATCCACCTATTCTGCGAATCAATATGTGACGCTCCCGACGGCGTAAAAGAACTCCATTTGTAACAGCCAACAGAAGTCGCCCAGCGGTAAACGAGCTGCGTGTAAATGGCAAGGGGACCAAGACGCGCCCTTCCAGTCCAACCGTACCTGGCCAGCCAGATGGGTCCCGCGCCCATGAGCTTTTTCTTGTTTTCCTATCTCCCTCCCGTCCCATATATTGGTACAAGATAAAGAGAAAAATGGGTGAAAAAAAAATCAAAATCAAAACATGCAAACCGCAAAATTCTGTTCCTCCAAACTCACTGGGGGAATCCGAACCGCATGAATCATGTCACGAGGTGAAATGTGAAAACTGCAAAACGAAAGCAAAAACCATGAAATCATGAAATCATGAAAAAAATGGAAAAAAAAACGAGACGCAAAAGCCGCCATCAGCCAAAACAAAAAAGAAATACATCATCACTGCTGCGGAACGCCTTGCTGTTCGTTGTGTCTGCGGTTGTAGCCACCGCGTCCCCGTCCATAACCGCGACCGCGACCACGCCCGCGTCCCCGGTATCCCCGGTACCCGCCATCGACGCTGCCCTGGCCGAATGTCTCCATGTTCCGACGCTGCTCCTCACCGCGCCACTCTCGGCCGCCTGCCTTCTGCCCGCCGTTCTCGGCCCGATCCTTGGCCTCGCTCGAGATGTTGTCGAAAAACGACTTGGTCTTGTTGTATGCAGGCGGTGCTGCGTCCTCGGCGCTCTCAGAGGCTACTTCTGGCACCTCTACACCGCTATCTGGACTCGTGGCAGCATCCGCCGGCTGCTCGAGTCCCGTGGCTGCCTCTTTGCCAACATCGGCTTTATTGAACTTGGCGTTGGACGATTGGAAGTCGAAGTCGGCGTCCGGCACATCGATTTTTCCCCGTCCACCAGCACCGCCACGGCCTCGCCCACGCGTGTGGTTGGCTGGTCCCGTTCGGCTAGAGTTCACCCGCATCTCATTCACCTTCCTCGTCAGGTTATCCATAGCAGAAGAGCCATTGGCGTGCTGGCCATGCGGACCCTGAGCTGAAAATCCGGCCTGCGAACCAGCGCCCACTGGTCCGGCGCCGGCTGCTGACAAAGAGCCGCCTTCCAGTTTGGCCATGGCTACAGCAACAGCAGCCTTGGCAGCTTGCGTTGCGTCACGCAGAGCTGCAGCATTCGAGGCTGCGTCCCCAGCTGGCTTGCTTGCTGTCCCGCTTGTTTGTGAAGCGGCTTTGTTCACAAGACCAGCTGGAAGAGGCACAATGGGTGTGATTCTCGTAGTGTTCTTCGGGCCCGTAGGCAGCCTGAGCGCCGACTCTGGTGTTCCATTCGTCGGGGCGTCGTTTGGCGGAGCCGAGCTCTTCACACTGTTGCCACCCGAAGCCCCACGGGGTCCTGTTGGTACCGCGTTATTATTTGCCGCTGGCTGGGCTGGTGTCTGGTTAAGCGACTTGGGCTCAAGTTCCGCAGGTGACGACATGGTGCCCAATTGCTTGTCGGCACCAGCACCGATTGGTGTTGGCTTCTTCTCGGGGATCTGAGGCGGTGCCTGCTGCTGCTGCTGCTGCTGCTGCTGCTGCTGTTGCTGCTGTTGCTGCTGCTGCTGTGGCTGTGGTGGCCGGCCATTGTTTACGGAGCCAGGACCGCCTTGCACGTTGGGGCCGCCGGGGCCAAATGGTGGCACGGGAGAATAGAAGTTGTTCCACGGGCCCGGGCCAGATGGTCCGAAGCCAGCAGGTCCTTGAGGAGGATACCAGCCAGGAGGAGGAGGATACGCAAAGTTCCGGTTCGGCGGGCCTCCGGGACCCCAGTTGCCTGGAGGCATGTTCATATTGGGCATGAAACCGGGAGCTCCCTGCTGCGGGACTCCTTGCTGCATGCTCTGTGGAGGGCCCTGCTGGTAGGTGGCAGGAACATTGTTGTTCAGCGGACGAGCACGAGCCTGTAACAACGTCCGGCAGGGACATATGTTAGCGAATAGTTTCCTTGGAAGCTTTTGCGGTATGAATAGAAAACGAGACTCTCGCCAGATCAGAAGGAAGGCAACGGAAATATCAACATAGAGTTTGTTTGCGCAATTCAGTAATTGAAAAGTTTACATCCGAAAATATTTCATCATAATGGCGGTGGGGAGTCCATAAATGCAAGAAGCATAACAAAGCAAATGAAGGGGGGGGGGCTTACGCCGACAATGGCTGGGTCGTTAGGAACAGCAGGCGGCTTGCTTTCCTTGGAACCAGGACCCTCTTCGATACGAAGGTCCTTCACATCGCTCCCGCGGAAAACAATGTACTCATAGATCTGATCCGCTGGGGGAATTTCCTCCTCAGGCTTGCCTCTCCGACCTTCGGTGCCGTAGGATATGACATTTTCGAGAGAAACGGTGGATTCTTCGGAATTTATCTCATGAAGAACACCCGAGTACCTGAGGGTTAGAAAAAGGAACCGAGGAAGTTTGCAAACAAGGCGATTCAACGTACCGAATGTCACTCTTGGATATGAGCGAAATGCGCGCCCTGGGAGCACTAGTTAGAATCTGGCAAAAACCCAAGGGACAGGCAGATGATCCGAGATCTGAACGGCTCAAAACCGTGGGCAGAGACTGTACCCTAGAAAGTCAGACATGCTGCCGGTCGAGGCTTGTGCTTTGAGATGTATAGGAGAGCAAAAATTATAAACAGAGCATGAAGCGAGAGTGCTTCGCAAAGGATGCGGTAAAGAAACAAGATTCGCCTTCTAGGAATGCTATGTTCCTTGACTGGCGAACGCGTAGAAGAGGAGAAAAAAAAGGAAAGGAAGATACACTATTTAAGGAAATGAGGAGATTCCAGAGTTGTGAAGTGAACTGGACGTAGGAGGGCGTGGACGTGTAGAGAGGAGGAATGAAAACAGGAGTTTGTGAGAAAGAGAAGAATCAAAATGAGCTGTGGATTTTGGCGAGCAAAAACTAAAAATTGGGACCTGGATACGGGCTGGTGGTTGGTGGAAATGTGTGGGAGGCTGGCAGATCAGCCACAAGTTGCACTGCCACAGTCATCCCACGTGATCTTCGGCTGGATCTCCTGTGTTCAATCGCTAACAATTTCAATAAAGGATCTTGTCCCGGTTACTGTATGGATTCATCTCACGTAGCGAAGGTGAAGCCAGACCAAGCCCGTACTAGAGTTTATCTCCAATGCTGGCAGGATAACGGAAGAAGAGAAGAATAAATGTTCTGTGCGGTATTGCATTAGGTGTAGAAGCTTTTGTTTCTGCAAGAGCCAGTTTTTTCGGTTGCATGAGGCAGCCAAGCGAGCAGCCACAAGCCGTCAAGGTTGAATGAGAAAGAAAGCACAACTTCACAGGTAGTCCCGCAGCATATGTACCCAAAACTCGAGTCACAAGAGTCTGATTGAATCCTCTGCGGGAACCTCAATACATCTCGGCAGGAGGAGCGACCTGTTCTGTCTATGACATAGAGCAAGTGGCTAGGACATTACAGATGCACGTTTTACCAAGGCAAAATTTCTTGGCCAACCTCTGCCGGCGAAATCACGAAGTGCCGTAGTTTGCTGTCAAGAAGACAAGAGCCGTAGGGTTTTTCGGCGTGGTAGGTGTAGCTAGGCATTATTATTCAGCAGTGAACGGGCTCGGCGGGGTGATTTAGCGATTGCCGCTAAAGCTAAAAAATTGGAGAGACCTTCACTTTGACGTAACCGTGTCACAGCTTGCCAAACCACCGGTCCGCAGCCATGTCAAGCCGACAGCTCAAGAAACTGCGCGCACGAGAGGAGCGGAAGAAAAAAGTCCTCACAGAAGCAGACACTTCTGATGCCGACGAAATATCTTCAGACGAAGAAGATGCCGACGCCGTTGTAGACACACGACCACGACCCAGCAACCCTTTCGCAGCCTTTGCTGCTCTTGGCGGAGACGACGAGGCCGAGCACGATGAAGACGAGGACGAAAATGATATAGAGGAGGCCAAGGAGGAGAGTCCCGGTACACAGGCCGCGAGCGTAGAACAGCCGGCCAGGGCCAAGCCAAGCAGGAAGAAGAAGAAGAAGAAGAAGGGGAAGGGGAAGAATGAAGCCGCTGGCGGATCTGTGGCTGTGGCTGATAATGCCAGTTTGGCCACACCAGACAAAATTACCACAAGGAAGAAGAATCACGGTGCAGTGGACAACAAAGACGACGGGCTTGACGAGATCGACCGCGCCCTAGAAGAGCTCAACCTAAAAACTGCGGCGCAGACACAACAGACAGGGAAAACTCCTGGCCTGACAACCCGAACGAGCTCAGCCGCCCGCATCACAATCTCCTTTCACGATCTTAAGGTGTTCAACGAGCTGCGTGATGTGTTCGGTCGCGAGACCATCCAGGCAGTACAAGCAGATGAGGCCGGCAACGCACACCTGCCCCAAGGCGAGCGAGCCGAGGGCAACCCGGGAGTGGTGATGGTTGATCTCGAGACATTCCTGCGAGGCACGCCACCGATACCGCACGGAATGAATGGCCGGCGAGCAGCGGCTATTTTGCATGCTCATGGCAGGAAGCAGATGGCCGACGTGGTGGCGCGACGGAATCCATTTATCGAGTTCAAGGACACATGGCCGCGGGCGGCGTCAGGCGGGCTAAGCATGCGGCAGGTGACGCCGGCAGCAGATGCCAAGTTGGCAGAGAGTGTGATAGAGTACACTTTTGTGCATGGCCCAACATACGTACAGATGGAAGACACGTTCTTCACTCTCGTTTTGTTGCACAATCACCAACCCTTGATCCAGTTTCTGAAGCGAAACCGTACGTCCTCGCCACGTCTTTCCCCCCTTCCGTTCGGTGACTAACACCTCTAGCCTACCACATATCCTCCCTCATTCAGGTGAGCCGGGTCGCCAAGCAGGATCAGAACGCATCCCTCGCGGCCGACCTTTGCGAGCGTGCCCTCTTCTCTTTTGGCCGGTCGACGCTGTCGTCATTCCGACAGAAGCTGGGCGATGGCCTGGCTCGGCTCAGCTTCCGGCGGCCGGAAAACCGGCAGTTTCTTCTGGCGGGCTACTACTACATCAAGAGCCTTATCCGGCGGGGCACACAACGGACGGCTCTGGCCTGGACCAAGCTGTTTCTTAGCACGATGCCAGATGACGACTACGCCCTGTTTCTCTATGGCCACGTGCTGGCCATCCAGGCCTTCGATGCCAGGTGGCTCCTGGACGTCTGCCATGCTGCAGATGAAGATGACAAGGACGGCTTTCCCGCGCTGAGCCACAACCCAATGAAGGACTACATCCAGCAAACGCTCGTGCTGGCACGGCTGCAAATCAAGGACACGGAAGGAGCACGGACAGCACTCATGACTGGCATGGCTCGCCTGCCGTGGCTGTACGGAGCGCTCTTCCAGGCGCTGAACCTGGATGTGCCCCGCGCGGTATGGGGGATCCAGCCGCGGGACGAGGTCGAGTCGCTGTACACACAGCTCTACGTGCAGCAGGCCAAGGACATATGGGACACGTCGCCGGCAACCGCGCTGCTCAAGGAGGTTGCCGGTGCGCTGAGCCGGCCAGACCCTGCTGCGCTGCCGCCAGCCGAGCCTGTCACGCTGAACGTTGCGCGGTTTGTGTACCTGGACGGCACGCCCGCCATGATGGCGTTGGTGCCGAACGGCATGCTGCACGTGTCCCCCAACTACGACTTCGACCCGCTGCCGCCTGCGCGGGAGGAGAACGAGTTTTCCAACAAGGCCCAGGAGCGGCCGTGGATCATGGGGACCGACGACAACCAGCTCACCCAGGGGGTCGCCTGGAGGGCCTTGGCGGCCTTGCAAGACGATATCTTCGTGCCGCCGCGTAATGACGATGATGATGGCGTCTTTGTCGAAGAGCCTGACGACGACGACGGCGGCGACGAGACGGGCACGGAGGGTGGCATGGACGAAGACGACATCGAAGAGGTAGACGCTGACACTGACGCGGCCCAGACGTCACCGCCACCACCTGCATGGCGACCCGGTCGCGGCATGCCGGGTGCGTGGGTGGAGGATGCATCGGACGAGGAGGATGACCTGAGGTGACATTTCCGACGCTCGGGGCGACCTACACAACTTTGTACAGCTGGCACAAAGTATTCGCACAAGTATTCGTGCAAGTATTCGTGCAAGTATCTTACTCGTAAGATACTACTTGTACAACCACGCGTGCGCTGGCAGATTAGATCGATAGAGCAAGATGGCATGCAAATGTCAGCAGAGATAGACTAGAAGCGTCGCATAGAAGCGTCGCACTAAGCTGCGCTGCAATCAATCGCAGGCCCTGCCGATGGAAACGGGTGGTTTTTCCAACGGGCTCTTGATTATCGAGCAGAGCCTTTTCCCAAGTGTACAGTACTTTGCACGCGAACAATCTGTACTCGTAAGATACTTTGGGGATCTCCACTCAATAGATCGGAACGCGGCGTTCCTTCGGGTGTGGTTTTCTTATTGCGACAACAAAGTGAGCAAGTTTTTTTTTCGTTTCAGCTCGGAGACGGAGAGCACAGGTGCTGGGACGACTGGAACGACTGGGACGGCTGGAACGACTGGGACGATTGGCAGCATAGGGGGGCTAAGCGGATGTTGGGCATGAGTTTCACACGCTTAGCGAGGTGATCAATGTTTTTTTTTTTTTGCTCCTGTGCGGCGGTTTCGGCAGGGGCTTTTCGGGTCTCACAGGTGAGCAAGTTACCGGAGTGTATTGTCAGCACGTCATTGCCGTTCCTTGCGACAGCTAGTTTTAGAATGCGCTGAGACCGCTATTAATAATGCATACCCCGCTGATGTAATAGCACGCAGCCGCCGGAGGACCTTTTTCGAGGGGAACATAAAACGTCCCGCCGCGCCGCCTTTGAGCCGTTGGATTGCCTCTGCCCAAAACACAACCACCGCCCATTCAACCGTCCACCTGCGCTCATCCACGACCCTTTTCTCTGTCCCTCCCGATCTCGCCTACCCCAAACCTGATTTTCCCCCTTCTCCACAATCCAAAATGGCGGACCACACCTACAAGTTCAACGTCACCATGTCCTGCGGCGGCTGCTCTGGCGCCGTGGACCGCGTGCTGAAGCGCCTCGAGGGTGAGCAGCTGATTTCCTGTCGAATTGCCTCACGGCTTGCACTCCTGTCCCTTGTTTTCGATCTTTTTCTTTCTAACAGGTTGCAGGCGTCAAGAGCTACGAGGTCTCCCTCGAGAGCCAGTCCGCCACCGTCGTCGCCGAGCCCACCCTCTCCTACGAAAAGGTCCTCCAGACCATCTCCAAGACGGGCAAGAAGGTTAACTCGGGCGAGGTTGACGGCGAGTCGCGGAGCATCGAGCTGCCGACTCAGGCTTAGAGGGGAAATCTGAGGCGTGCGACGGGCCGCAGGCGGTGGGCAACGGATAACAAAGCAATCACGATTTACGGGTTCAATTTTGCGCGTGAAAAATTCAGCGGTAGCGGTTTTAGAAACGAAATAGATTCGAAGAACATTATTTTTTTTTTCAAAAAAAAAGGTCACAGGGTGAATGTGGACAGACTCAAACTGACCATCATAGTAGGCATGGAAACGTGGAAATCTTGCGAACCGATATCGAACCGCACGTCAAGACAAGGAACTACCCGTAGATGCTCAATTACAAAGCCATGAGCTCTGCTCCAGTTCCGATGCGACTTCCCCTCCAGACAACAGCTTGCACCACTACCATTCTGCCGCAATGGCAGCTCGGTTGGGTATGCCCCAACTGTGACAAGGAAGCTCCCTGCAGCCGGTGGCTTGACGAGACGGGACAATGACGGGGCGCCCATTTGTCACCTTTCGTGTGGCAATTTGAGCCGACATGTGCCCCATCTAAATGTATTAGTCGGAAGTCGCTGTTGGTCATGCAATGTGGAAGCCCAGCTCTTTCCGGTTGTTGTGGAAATCTGGACCTAGTCACCTCAATCTCCGCTCTCCACACAGCGGCAGATCAAACGGGTCCCGTCCTTGGCCACGGATATTCTTCTCTGTTGGCTATTATGCTTCTTGTGCTTTCTCTTTGTTGTCCCGGACCATAACTGAACTCGTGATTGGTGCCATCCTCCTGGCCATCATTACCGTGTGTGCCATACCATGCAACCCGAAAGATGGCCGAGGCCGTGTAATCTACCACGTCATCCATGGGGAGGACACGCACACATGAGTGCTGCACTGCATTTGGGCCTATGCATGGCAGTTGTGGGCGGGCTTCGCTAATGTGTCGTCGTACTAAATCACCCTCAACATCGCCTACATGAGACGCTCTCTCTGCCTGCTTCTGCGTGTAAAGCAACGCATCCAATCGACACAGCACAAGCAAATGCTACATAGACACCCGGTAATACGCTCATGTGTGTTAATTTAACCATCCTTCTTAGTTTCAGGAACACAATGGCAGAGCACTTACTTACCAGAGCAACTTCCCCCCCCCCTCCCCCAAATGCAATGTGAACAGTCCACAGGTAGAAATCAAAGACAAGAAAACAAATCACGGACGGCCCAGAATAACCTGATCTGTTTTATGATAGTCTTCTTGCGTCTGTGAATTTTCTCGGACAATGTCTACAGCCATGATGGCTCGTTTCGGATTGGTGACTGCTGGCATTTTGAAATCGATTTCTTGCTCATCACTGCCCACAGCACGGCATCGCCACCGCCGCGGTTCACTGGCCAAACAGTGCGTTGTATGCTTTAAACTAGTAGACAATTTCTAGATCAGCGTGGAAGAGCCTTGACTGATTGCCTTCAGCACGCGGCTACGATCCAGGCTGATCAATACAAGCAGCTGTCAGCAGCTGTCATCACCTGAGGAATTCCTCATGACTTGACGTGGGCTGTGTCGTTTGTTACGCACATCAGAAAGAATCATGCAATCGCCTCCCAGCAACACCTTTGTTGGTCTCAGCGGCTGCAGTTCCCTGGATATTGTCTGCCACCTGAGTGCCACCGTGGTCGGCCTCGGGCTTCCGTCAACACCGGAGAGTTTCGGTAGATCAAGTGGTCTGCTTCCACAAAAGCCTTATAATCGGCTTCCTTCTATTTTTGTAACAGGCCCTGTCAGAAAATAGACAAAGTAAAAGCCGATGCTTTTCAAGATCGACGAGGTCTGCCTCGTTGACTCAGCTGCTCGCCCACAGCCTCAGCGGAACCGTCTGCCTGCCCTCTGACATAGCACCGGAAAGTAAGATACTTGCTGCGCCACGAGATGATCCCTCCGCATTTGGCGATGTTAGCGGCGCACAGAACCATACCCCTCGTTTCAACCTCGCCATTTTGTAGTTGGCCACGACACCAAAACCTAGATGGCGTCCCGGCCATTCCGATTGACAGGGACACGCATCAGGACTTGCTCTTTGACCTGTCCAGCAAGTACACACCATCTCAACGATCCCAGGACCGTGCTATCTCTTGCTGATTGAATCCAACAGAGGCGATTGGCTTGCTTCAACACTTCCAGTCAGCCCTCGCTCCACCCGGCGCTGTAACAGCTACCTAGACTAAGCCTGGCGCCCTACAGACGACTGCCCCTGCAGCGAAACTGGCGGGGGCCCCGGAAGCCACCGCCGTCGCTGTCTGACCGGCTCAAACAAATGGCTGCGGCCGTGGTCGAGGGTGAAGACGAGTTGCCGGCGGCTGTATGTAGGAATAGGGAGGTGACGTGGGGGTCAGAGTCGTTTTCCTCTCTCTCGAGTGGTATGCGCTTCGCTCGCTTCCAAATCTGGTCCTTGTTGACCGCTCAGCGCCCCCTCCCCCCCTTTCCCTCCAGCGGCGCAGCAGGTTCACATCGTCAGCCATTCGTACGCGTCAGAATACGTGCGAATAATCCATTCCGCTTACGTCATTGCTCGCATTGCTCGCACTCGTACGAGTCGTGTTTACGACCCTACCGGCCCTAGTGCTGGTTTTGATGTGACGGAAGGTGCGATGCAGCCGTTCTTGCCTCATCAGTGGGACATGGAGCGTATCCATTATCACGCGCGGTGCCGGACCGCTGGTGCCGGTGCAAAACGGTAATACGGTTTCCGCCATCACGTGCAAATCGCCGACCTCAGGGGGCCAGCATGCCCAGCGGCTGTGGGAAGGGTGGTAGATCTCGTTGCCCTGTACCTGGCTTACGTGACGACCGACGGGTCCGAAAGCCGTTGCACCCCTCGTTCTGGGCCAGAGGTCACATTGGAGTCGGGCTGGTTGCCAATACCGAGGCCCACCCCAGTGGCCTGTCCGGTACCATGTAGGAAGCCGTTGATCACCGGAGACGATATGGTAAGATATATTACGGTGTAGAAAAATATTGTACGTTCAAATATGGTCTGCTAATATGACAGGACGACCATCTCTTACGAGCATGGGGCTCTGCAGCCGTTAGGGTTCATGCGGGCAAATAATGAAACGAATTGATTCGGTGGCTCGGGCTGCCTCACTTTTCCCTGTCATTTTCAAGTCCCAACACATGATCACGGATATTGGTCGACGGGACTTGTCGGACATCGGCAGCCACACGAAACTTGGCTGGTTGTCCTTATCGACGCGCTGGGGGGGGGGGGGGGGGGGGGGGGGGNAAAAAAAAAAAAAAGCTCGGAGCCGAATGCGAAAGCCGGGGTCTGTTTTTAAATTTTTCCACCGGCAGAACATATGGCTGGAGCCGAGAACACGAACTTTTTCGACGCAAGGGGCACACGCCCAACAGCAAAACACTGCCACCTTGCCAGCGCAGGCACTAAGCCCACATGGCCTCAGGGGCCGTCCCATTGCAGTAACAATCGCCGTAGGCGGAACCAAGAACTTGGAGACGCCTTCATAGTGGTTCTATTTATCGGTATCGCTGCTGCCTTGTTGCTACGTATCTTGCGGGCTCTCTCCCAATCCGCGTGGCCCTTTTCGGGTGCAAGCCCCATTCCGGCAGCTTAACCTCGTAGGCTATGTGCAGATGTGTCGGACATGACGATTATTCGTATTGCTCATACTACAATTATTTGTACTCGTATAATAATTATGAGTACTCATACTCGTACGCGAGTACGAGTGCCGAGGCTCGTGCAAAATGCCAGCACCCGTGGCCTTGGAGGGGGCAGTGCCACAGCACCCCCCCCCCCCCGCAACGGTCTCGCAGCAGTTCGTCGTCGACCAATCTCCGTTTTCGCTTCCGCTCTCGCGGATTGCTTTCCCTTTCCAGCCCAATTGGGGGCCAAGCAACACCAAATGGGCGGAACACCGTCGCGACGGACAGGGAAGGGCGTGCTGGAACGAGCGAGGAAGCCATGCAAAATGCGCTAGAGATCAGAAAAAACGTGGTAATAGTGGAGCCCGACCGGCCGACAGCAGAGCTGCCCAGACAAGTCCGGGTGCGGTGGCCGCCATGATCGACGGGGTGCGTGAGGTATTTTAGCAGCGACAGGGTACTGCTCCGTTGGCGCAGCTTCGCAGTCCGTCCGGGGCAAATGCTCCCTTACAGTACTGCTTTGTATCGCAATTGTCGTAACAGGAAAGTGCGTAAGGGTACGCGCACAGATGCCCTGGAGCACTCCCTCACATAGGTACTTGTACTCGCAATTGTACTCGCAACTCTCTCGCGCTCGCATTCGCGCTGGAATGTCACTCCCTTCGCTCTTGCCAGCCGAGGTTTTTTCGCCCTTTCCTTTTCTGTACCCTCCCAGCAACCCTGCCAATCAGGGCCAGAGCTCTGCGACGCCTCGCTGCCCTGCAGCAGCGCAGCCATTTTTTCCTCCAGTGCATCGACCTATTCACAAAAATGTAATAATCCTAAGATTCTAAGCGAAACTCCGAATTTCTTCATCCTCCCCCCCGTCCCCCCCCTTCCCCCTTCACCCTCATCTCCGTCCGCCTCTCGCCCTCCCGCCGTCCATCCCCAGGGCCCACTCGCTCTCCCAGCTCTCCCCAGACAGGCGCCTCAGCCGCTCAACTGCCAGCAGACCTAACGTCAGCACTAAAGTGTCCTGATTTTTCCGCAGCGGGCTGCTGTTTCTAATCTTGTTCTCTGCCATGCAGCCTGCAGCATGATCGGCCGCTCTGCACTCTCTGCATCCGCTGCTCTCGCCGCATTCTCTATGTCCGTCTGTCTGTCCCTGTGCCTGCCCCTCCCTGTGTTCCTGCTTCCGCACCTGTTTTCTGCCCTTGCTCCACATTAAGCTGTTGCCGCTGAGCCGCTTTCTTTGTGTGGGCTCCCCCGACGTCATATTCCCAGCGCATGGGCACAAAAGGGCAGCAGAACGTCCCGAGTGCGCCGGTTGGACCGAACCGATCAGGAATTTGAACTCGTTGGAAGGGTGCAGTGCTCCATCTGGCACTCTTTCGGCCCCCCCCCTCACTCGACACACATCTCTGCGCAGCAGATGCAGCACCGTTGCTGCTGACCAGGCACGTCCCCGGATTGGCTGGCATTCTGGACGCGACAGGACTTGCCTTGCCCTGCCCTGCCCTGCCCGCCCAACAATACGAGGAGATGCCCCTTCCCCCCCCTCTGGCTGCAGCGTCCTGTACTACCCATGTTGTGAAGGGCCATCTTCCATATCGACGCGGGCCATCGTGGATCCAGTAATAATAACGCTGGTAACTCTGTTGGCTCCCCCGTTTTCTTCTTCTTCTTTTTCAACCACCATCTCTACCATGCAAGAGCCTGCTGCCCAGGACCACGAGCGTCCCCGTGGCACGCCTCCTCCTCCGCCATCGGCGAGCTCTGGCAACCTGGTGTTCGACGTGACCAACTGGCACCCCAAACCCGTCAAACGGCCACGCCCCGTCAAGTCGTGCTCCGAATGCCGCCGGCGCAAGCTGCGATGCGACCGGCGCTGTCCCTGCTCGCAGTGCCAGCGGTCCTATCGTGCCTGCAAATACGGCAGCGGAGGCAATCCCGGCTCTTCCACGGACCATGATGGCGCTAGCAGCCGCGCAAACGACTCACAAAACCCTGCTCTCGACTCCGAGGGCTCCGAGGGCTCCGACGACGATGTCGACTCGGCAGGCGGGGGCTCCAACGGCGAGCGGCCGCACAAACGCCTGTCCAGCAGGCCGGCCCCCGGTTCCATATCCCTACAAGCGGCCGGCGCCAGCCATCTTCCGTCTCTCAACTCGTCTCTCAGCCTGCTTCTGAACCCACCATCTCCTGCTTCGCAGCATTCTTCCTTGCCGTCCAGCTTCTCCGGCGCTGGCTCCTCCTCGGGTGCTGCAACTACCGCCACCGCGGCAGCGGCGGCGGCGGCTGCTGCTGCTGCTGCTGCTTCTTCCGGATCTGCGTCTGCCGTGCGCAATGCCACCGGCTCAAAGAAGCAGTCTCCATTGCTCACCTTGAACGGCCACGAGCTGCGCCAATTCACGTCTGCTCTGATTGAGGAGTTTTCGACCCGCATGGAGCGTCTCGAAAAACTCGTCATGGCCAAGAACGCGAATGCCCTCACGTCGATTCCCCCGTTTCCTTCATCTTCAACATTGTCCCAGCTGCATCTTCGCCAGCCACAGCACCCACAAAAACGTGTCATCGACGCATCGGTCCCAACCATGCGCTACCTGGCGGTCCAGGGCCCGCAGGGCTTTCGCACGCAGTATTTTGGCCAAAGCAGCTCGCGCGTGCTTCTAAATCTGGTTTGTCTCACAGAATATGAAAGGAGTGTGCAACAGTGACCGCAATTGAAGGCTAGTTTTGATGTCTGGCTGACCACCCCGTCTTTTCACCTGCTAGTTTGACGACGCTAAAGATTTCATGTCCGACAAGATGCTGCGGGACACCGCCGGTGACGTGCTGGCAAACCTGGAAAGGATCCACGATGCGCTGCAAAATGAGCACAGACAGGCCCTCAGGCCCATTACCGTCTACGTTGACTCCATGATGCCGGTTCAGAAACGCATGGCCGACATTCTGCCACGCCGCGAGGTGTGCGACCGTCTCCTTCTGTCGTACACCAACGTCAACGAGGGCATGTACCGTGTCATCCACATACCAGCCTTCCATGACGAATACAAGGCGTACTGGGACAATAGGGAAGCCGGCAAAATCAATGGTGGCAATGGGGCTGTGAACGGCATAAACGGTTGCGGCGGTGGCGGCGGTGGCAGCGGCGCTCAGGGCTGTGCCGAGGATTTCTTGCCGCGCCTCCTCTGCATCTTGTGCATCGGATCGCGCTTCGAGACCGAATCAAAGGGACTCTGCTACGACCGCTCCGAAGGCGTCCACATTCCAACGGCCTGCGCCCTGGTGCGCACCTGGCTCGACGAAATGCGGAGGCGACAATCTATGGATATCAACACGCTGCGGGCCGAGCTGCTCCTGTTGCATGCCAGCAGGATGATCGAGCCGCGCTCCCAGAAGATCTGGACAGAGCTGGGGCTGATTTCTCGGCTAGCCATCGCCATGGGACTTCACCGTGATCCGTCCGAGTTTTCCTCGCAGATCTCGCCATTCCAAGCCGAGCTGCGGCGGAAGCTATGGTTTACTATTTTGGACATGGATCTGCACGTGGCGCTGGCATGCAGCTTGCCTAATGCCGTACGACCAGACGAGTTTACGTGCCTGCCGCCCCGCAATCTCGACGATGGCGATCTGTTTCCCGAGATGACGGCGCTGCCGCCCGCCAAGCCCATGGACGAATACACAGATGGTCAGATGCAGGTGTACGCAGCAAACACCTTACCACTGCGCTTGCGTGCCAACCACCTTTTGTGCCATATCGACTCGCTGCAGGACTACGGAGAAGTTTTGGTGGTCGGCGGCGAGCTTGAAAAAGCGCTTGACGACATCAACTGTCTATTCCCGCGCAAGGCTGCACTAGGAACGCAACACAAGTACAAAACGTGGCGCATGCGCGCCGTGCTGGATATGCATGTTCGCCGGCCCCTTCTGGGGCTCTATCGCCCTTTTGCGCTGAGCGCATCCGCCGACTGTCCTCCGCCAGATGCCATCACAGACGTCTACCTGAAGTCGTCCATGGCCATGCTGACCTATATGGAGGAGCTGGACCCGAACATCCCTGGCTTCCGCGACGTCTGCCACATGTATTACGTCATACTCCGCCTCGACATCATACAAGCTGCTTTCAGCGTCTGCTACTATATCAAACAGGCCGTGGAGTTTGAGACGGCAGACAACATGAGCATGTCCCCTGGCGGGGGAGGTTCTCGCAACCTTGGTTCCAGTGATGGAAATGACCCGGTCGTGACCCGTGGCCCTTCCTTGGCTTCAGAGACTTCCAGCGTACAGGGCCAGGGAACCTCTCCTGTCCCTTTCATCGGCTTCAACACCGGTGCAGCCGTGTCCGATGGCAAGGCTAGTCCGAACAGGAACAATCAAGCCAGAAAGAGACCGCCAGCGCTGATCTGGTCCTCTGCCTACATGATCCGCACGATCGAACGAACCATTGAGAACCTGGCGCGGCTGGCCAATGACCTGAGCACAGATCTACGGGATGTCATTGCGCTAGCTGTCGTGTTAGGATCTATCCAGCCGGCAACGAACCAGGCCCAGCGCAACGAGCACATCCGCGCCCAGTTGACGCGTGTGTGGGACACGTGCTGTGCCACACTAAGAGGGCACGCCTCTTCATCGGTGCGTTCAATCGACATCATGTCTTTTTTTCTTTTTCTTCCTGCTGACAACGATGTAGATTCGCGCAGCAGTGTCGGCACCAGACATTCCTCCGTCCCGGATTCCGGAATGGTACAACAGCCGGCCGGCCACGTTGCCAAATCAATCGAATTCGGTAAGATCAAGGCGATTGCGACGTTGCTTTTCTGTTTGTACAAATCTGGCTCGGTCTAATCACGTCTGGCATACAGCTTCCCGACGAGTCGCCCTTTTGGGACTCTGGATTTTGGGATCCTTGGCGCATTCCATCTCAACCTTGACATGCATATCTGAATATAGACGGCGTTAAATGACAGCCCAAGGGTCGATGCCCGAGTGGCAAGAGTTATGAATGATAGATAGACTCGGATTTGAATGTGCGAAAGTCCTAACTACTCGATATCTGTTGGTAATTTTGCACTGTCTCTATTGCTGGTGGATATGGCACTTGTGCTGCTGAGCCAGGTCCTGGAAACCAGTCTCAACCAAATTTAGGTGCCCCCTGACCTGATAAAATCCCGTCTTGGCACGGGTGCTCTTGAAGAGAAAAGAGAAAAGAAGAGAAAAAGATCAGTGCAGCCTCTGACTCCGGCCAGTTTTCCGCTGCCAGTGATACGCTGCCTGTTCCACGTGATTTATTACCCCGGCAAATTTGCACCTCCGCCAGGGGATTTAGTGAAGCGCCAGTGCGGTGGGGAAGGAAATCCGGGGCGCTGTAATAAGTGCCTCGGCTTCCCCGCAGCTTGGCCTGAAAGCTCCTCGCGACGGCACATGGCCTTGCTTTTACTTGACACGACTTTCCCAGGCTGTGGTCTGGGAATGAGCGATTGATCCTTTGGGAGAGACCGCTGCCACAGCAAGTCGTCCCATTTTGGCCCTCGGCAACACCACCACTGCTGTCGTCTGGTCAACTTCGCATCCTGGTTTTACATTGTTCCGTCTTCCTTCTTTCGTCATCTGTATTTTGACGCATAGCTAGAGGTCTTTCGCCCCTGTAGCCTCGCATCTGTGCTAGTTTCCTTTGCATAACCGTTCCGTCCTGACGGCCCATCAATATGGCCAAGACAAAGCAGCCGGTCTACGTCCTCGGCGTGGGCATGACCAAGTTCATCAAGCCGCGCGGCAAGGTCGACTACACAGAACTCGGGTTCGAAGCTGGCGTCAAGGCCATGCTCGATGCCCAGATCAACTACGACGACGTGGAGCAGGGGGTGGCGTGCTACTGCTACGGCGACTCGGCGTGCGGGCAGCGGGTGTTTTACCAGTTTGGCATGACGCAGATCCCCATCTACAACGTCAACAACAACTGCTCGACGGGCTCGACGGGGCTGTTCCTGGGGCGCACCATTATCGGCAGCGGCGGGGCGGACTGCATCATGGTGATTGGCTTTGAGAAGATGATGCCGGGCAGCCTGCAGAGCTTCTTCAAGGACCGGGCCAACCCGACGGGCACGACGCGGGCGATGATGGAGGCGACGCGCGGGCTGAGCGACGCGCCGGGCGCGGCGCAGATGTTTGGCAACGCGGGCCGCGAGTACATGGAGAAGCACGGGGCGACGGCGGCGGACTTTGCCGAGATTGCGCGGGTCAACCACGCGCACTCGGTGCGGAACCCGTACAGCCAGTTCCAGGACGTGTACACGCGCGAGCAGATCCTGGCGTCGCCGGCGATCCACGAGCCGCTGACCAAGCTGCAGTGCTGCCCGACGTCGGACGGCGGCGCGGCCGCCGTGCTGGTGTCGCAGGCCTTTCTCGACGCCCGGCCCCACCTGCGGAGCCAGGCCGTCGAGATCGCCGGGCAGGCGCTCGCCACCGACGACCCGACGCTCTTCTCGCGCAGCGCCGTCGACCTCATGGGCTACGCCATGAGCGCGCGGGCGGCCCGGGACGCCCTGGCCGAGGCGGGCATCGCCCCGGGCGACGTCCAGGTGGTCGAGCTGCACGACTGCTTCAGCACCAACGAGATGTTCACGCTCGACGCCCTGGGTCTGCCCGAGGGTCGCGTCGGCGGCCGCCGCGGCGCCGCCGTCGACCTCGTGCGCCGCGGCGATATCACCTACGGCGGCCGCTACGTCGTCAATCCCTCGGGCGGGCTCATCAGCAAGGGCCACCCGCTCGGCGCCACGGGACTCGCCCAGTGCGCCGAGCTCGTCTGGCACCTGCGCGGCTGGGCCACCAACCGCGCCGTGCCCCACACCCGCTACGCCCTCCAGCACAACCTCGGCCTCGGCGGCGCCGCCGTCGTCTCCGTCTACCGCCGCGCCGACCGCCGCGAGGCGCCGCCCCAGGACAGCAGTGATGACGACGACGACGACGCCGCCGACGCCGCCGACGCCGCCGACGCCGCCGTCGGCCGCCACAACCGCCTCGGCTACAACCCCGCCGTCGTCGCCCGCGGCTTCACCGCCGCCCAGGCCGCCGCCGTCTGCAGCCGCACCAAAACAAGCGACTGGGCGCTCGGCGACACCCAGAACAAGGTCGTGTCGCGGTTCTGAGCGGACGGGCTGCTGGACTGGGTCGACTCACGATGAAAGTTTTCTGCAATTCAGCTTGTATGCGCACTAGTAAGAATGGGGTAATTAAAAAAAAAGTAAAAGACCCGAGGCAATGGCCGACTTTCGCCTGGACAAAAATCTTGGGAGACGGCAGCCTGTGGGGGAAAGAGCACATGTAATCAATTATACCTGGCTGGTCCTTGTTCGCCATTCTGGCACCCGAACGGACCTTCCCTTTGCGGACAGCAAATGACGTATTCGAAAGCCAAGTACTTTCTTGCCATTGGCTCTCTCGCCCGAGTCCCCTGCATGAGCCTCTTGTTTGTCCACGTCGTAGATCGTCCCAAGAAAGCCTCAACAAGGTGACGATCATACTCGACGCAGATTCGTCTCTTGTCGTCGCCTTTGTGCGTTGGCAACCCCACCCTGTTTTCATTCTGGGCTCGTGCCCGACAGAATTCATGCGTCCGATTAACACCACACAAGCAACATCATTTGAACCTGCTTTAATCTGCTTGGCCACTTCCTGAGTGGACGTTCCTGATGGAAAGACACGGATCATCCTCTTTCGCGAGAACCACTCGACAGGCTTCTGCGGGCAGAGCCACGGTATGGTGGGCAGGGTAATGAATGGTTTCTCTGAGACGGGTGGCAGACCGCATCAAACTGCGCACCGCAAGCAATTCTGTGTCCTACATGAAGAATATCGGTTGAGGTCTGTCGATCATCTGGGATCGTCCTTTATTCCACGCTCGCTTACGCTCGCCAGTTTCACGTCCATGTACACGCGCATGCTCTCACTCCCGTCTCTTTCATCAACATACTACCATATTACACCAGCCGCTCTGATGCCCGGGAACGGAAGACCATGGTAACCGCTCTGCTGATCCTGGGTCGCTTGCCAGCCGCAGGTCGCTCATACAAACTGCATTGACCGGACACAATATGCATTCACACGGAGACTGCCTGGCACCACGTCACACGCCAATCGACTTCCACTCCAGCCTGAGCTGTGGCTAAACACATCACCATGAAAGATATGGCCAGTCGTCTCTTGCTGTCAGCCGTGCTTTTTCTCCTCCTGGCCCAGATCTGCACTAATCTCGGATGAGCACTCAAGCCGCTCGAGCCGGAGTTTCTTTTTTTTGTCCTTCCACTTCTCCTGCTGCATTTTCCGAGCTCCAAGTTCCTCTCCTGCATACTCCTCCAGCCGAGCCCCCACCTGAACCAGAAGAAGAGCAAGTCTGAATCAGGTTTGCCTTGCTGGTTTTTCTTCCTTCCCGACGGTGTTCAGCTTTCTTGGCCTCTTATTTCTTTTTTTCTTTCCTCTGTTCCTGGTCCCTCCTATGCCCACGCTTGTGTCTTCTGTTCTCTCCAGTGCCAGCCACAAAACCACGATGCACTTCCGTTCTCTTTAACAAGAAAGAGAAGACTATTTAGTCATGGTCATTCACTATTCTTCTGTTTGCATTTCTTCGGTTGTCTACGGGCCGTATTTTTTTTTGAGTACATTTGACGGGCCGTCTGCTGGCGTCGCTTCTACCATTCTACAGCCATGGCTGCTACACCCGATTTAATACGAGGGCCGGTCCCTCTCACCATATCAATTTGCACGGGGTTTTTGGCCTTGACGACATGTCTGATGCGGTTCTTTGCGCGGAAGCGGATATTTAGGAATGTCGGGTTGGATGACTATGTCATGGTCGTGGCGGCAGTAAGGACCTTGACACATTCGTAAACAGGAGGGACAAAGAACAGAGCAGTCTAACAATGCAGGGCGTCGGCTTCATTGGCACCATATTTTCCATCATCGAGGGCAGCTCCATGGCCGATTCAGCACACGCTCTTGAGTTTGACTGGCTGGGACAGCCCTGGTTCATCATGGCCACGGCCTTTGTCGAGATATCCATATGCCTCTCGTTTTTCCGCCTTGTAGGCGACAAGAAGCAGCAGCGTTTTCTTCTTTACAGCCAAATTCTGTTCATGGCTGTCCTCAACTTTGCATTTTCCTTGGCGACTAGTCTTCGATGCCGCCCGTTGGCAAAGCTGTGGGATCCGTCTTTGCAGGGCGATTGTTGGAATCATACTGTCCAGCTCAATATCGGATATTTCCAGGGAGGTAAGGGATCAGGTTAACTGAGAGAGAGCTCTAGGTCAAAGCGTTGTTGACATACGTGCAGCGTTATCCGTGTTTTGGTGGCTCTTTCTATCCCTGTTCCCTGTTGTGATTGTCCGGGATCATAACATACGCCCGAGGATGAAGTGGCCCTTGTACATTTTGTCAAGCTTGAGCTTAATGTATGGGAATGACCTTCCTGCTAACAAATTTCCCCCCAAAAGTGCTTACTGACCTATCCAGAGCCGGAATTTTCGTCGTTATTCGAACATACGAAATTTCGCGGACCGTTCCTGGAGTTTACACTTTTGACACGTTCTTCGCCATAGTGCTATCCATACTGGAACATAACATCGGCATGGTGGCCGCCAATATACTGCTTATGGGTCCGCTCTTCTCTAAGCAGCAAAGGGACGCTATCCGGGCCGAGAACAGGTCGGACGGAGCCAGTGAACGTGGCCGGGATAGGCGCAGTTGCCACCCTTTTCAATCCGGTGCTTCTTCCGTACGAAGCTGGCAGAGCGGTAGTTATGGCAGCAGCCACGACGGTAGCAAAATTGATGAAAGAGGCACCACTCAGCCTAGGCCGAGTCGATCGTCCACGAAGAGGAGTTCGATGCTCATAATCGAGGGACCGCGCAAAGACAGCTTCGACAGCAGCAGTGCAAGCAGTGGGAGCAGCGCAGATTCTCCCATGGCGACCAAGGAATTTGGACACAGCGGCACGGACATGCACAGCCTGACAGATCCAGCCACGCCTGTCAGATCGTCTTGGCCACGCGGCATAATCAAGACGGTCGAGGTTGAGGTGGTTGAAGAAGACATCGCCGATGTCGAGCCAGGGCTCCGGCCGTCGCCGTCCACTGTCTCCAGGCTCCTCGTGCCAGGCAGCGGTAACACGCCTCCGGGCAGGTCGCTCGTCGTGGAGCAGCCAGAACAGTCACGACAACGACTGAGCGACGCTGTTGCGGTATGGACTGACGCCGTCTGAGTCACGGGGCCCCTCGTGACAAGGTGGAGTTTAGATGACCGGGGAGGTGGGATCTGTCAGTATGACGTGTGCGGGCAGTTGCTTTGCTCTCATTTCCCACAGCCAATCCCACTTTCCATGGCCATGTACTCGTACAGAATAAGATATGCTACGCATTCCATCAGGCGCTTGTTGTTTGTCTCAGACAGGGGCGCTGCGGCAAGAATATCGGCACGGAGGGATGTTGACAAGGGGTACGACGAAGGGAGCATTTGCCGTTCTGTCCTTTGTCTTTTTGTGCTTCTGCTTCCGCTTCTGGCCTCTGGCTATTTGTCTTTCGGTCCTTCTGTCCTTCTACTCTGCAGTCACAGTTTGATGTCACTTTTCGGGTTCGTGTTCGGGACCACGGGGAAAAGGAGAACAAAGAGAGATACCCCTGTCCAAAAAAATTTTTTTTCGTAGAAACATGTGCTTTTGAGACAGGCATGTTGACATCCGAGAATGAGAGGCATGAATTCGCAAGAGCTCCCTGGCTGCATTTGTCTTGCTTTTATCCGCATCTTACCTTACAAGCTTTTCAAAGCAAAAGGGTCCCCTTACCCAATCGAGAAGACGGCCTCGGGATGGCAAACGTGTCGGGATGGTACAGCGACATTATGATTTCTCGTGATGGTGAGCTCATGATTTCCCCGGCAGCATGTAGACCCTGGCCCGCGCCCGCCCCCATGATCGATTCGTGGGCCTTGGGTGATTTTGGTTCTGCCTCATAATTCTGGTCGCGGAACCCACTGCTCCAATTGGCCCTGTTTTCCGATATGATTTCTGGGTCGTGGAATATGCAAACCCTTGGGTTGAGGCTTAAACTGCGACGCTGTTTTGACATGTGAAAGAGAACCCACATGGCTCGCGAGTTGCTTCCGTAATCGACGAGTAAGACGGGAGAGAGAAAAAAAAAAAAAGAAGAAAAAAAATAGAAAATTATGACCCCAAAAGACGAGCATTTAGGCCGCCGTTTTAGCAGGGTGAAGGCTGGAATGGCGCCATCCGCGCATGGCATTCCGCACACAGCCATCTGAGACTCGCTGTTTCCCGCACTGGCACTGCGCACCTGTCCGAATGCTCTGCACCAGAGGACAAACCCCCAACAAAGGGAGGGAAATGAATATCGGGCACGTCGGCGAGGAGTTTGTGGGGGGAGGAAGCAGAGTCCAACAGCAAGAACGGGATATTATTGAGTCTGAACAAGCGCAGCAGACTCGGTTGGTACCTATGTAAGATACGAACACGAGCAGGTGGTGATGTCATGGAATGGTGTTAGGTAATCGCGATAGGGGAGTAGCCGGAATGCACCAGAACGAGCAGAGGAGATGGCAGAGGGTCCGAGACCGCGAGAACGATAGCGAGCGAGCCTGAGACGCCGGCGGAAATGAGCAGGCAAGACATGCCTTGCCTGGTTGCCCGCCGCGCGGGTGTTCTGGCCGCTGAAGCGCACGGCTTCTGTCACCTTGCTTGTCCCGACACGCGGAAGGGGGGGGGGWWGMRCACGGACCATTTCACATGTCAACAGGACTCGCACGCCTTACCTCCACAGCTCCATTACGGGTCTGCCTGCGTCTGCTGGTCTGGCCAATGGACCCTGTCGCCCTCCCTCTGTCCACTTGTTCCCTAATCAGGTGAAGATCAGGACAAATGAGAGATAAGGAAAGAGCAAACAGCTCACGGTCCCCAGTGGTAGGGCACTCGTTACAGGGAGGGCCCCGCCTGTCAGAAAAAGAAAAAAAAAGAGAAAAAAAAGAAAAGAGGACCTAAAAAAGACCAAAAAAAACACTTGGCAGGCGCCACCAGATCCAGAGGCAAAAGCACATGCAAAAACGGAAGACAAAGGCCAGCGGCTTGCGGGTGGTGCTGGTGGCACTGGTAGTGTTGCCTTGCAGGAAGCGCGGGCTGCGATACGTAAACCCGCGTAAACGACAGCTATGTTAAAACAGGCAGCCCTTTCCCCCTTCTTTCCATCCTCTGCTGATTTCCCTCCTTGACCTGGACCAAGACAGATTCCCCCCGTCTTTTTCTCATCCAGAACGAACATACTCGTACAATTATAACCCCCCCCTTCCCTCCCTCCATCCCGGTCGCGCCGTCTTGTCCCACATCCTCGTCTCCTGACGCTCCTTTTTCTTGTTCTTATTTGATACCCATCTCCTCATTGTCTCCCTATTGCTTTCTATCGTCTCCCATTATCTGTCATAGTCTCCCTATCCGTCTTTTTTTTTTCGACGGCCAAAAACAGCAATCGGCCGCTCCCGCAAAAAAAAAAAAAACGATCAAGAGCAGAGCAGAGATCCAGCTGCCTCTGCCGCCTCGAATCCTGCCTCCCTCTCCCTCGCAACGGTTTTTCCTCTCTGCCACAAACGAAGATCGCCATGGCCGCGCCTCAGGTGAACGGTGTCAACGGCGTCAACGGCGTCACGCCGCAGTCTGCCTTTATTGATGTGTGTATTATATATTGCGCTTCGCGCGACCGGACCCTGCCGCTCCGATTTCCGCTGTGCATTCTGGCTAACCCGGCCGCCCGCCCGTCAGCACATCCTGCAGTACCCGCTCATCTCCGACGGCGTGTCCTCTGTCAAGGAGAACAAGTACGGCAAGCAGACGATCGCGCTCAGCTCGTCCGCCTACGACACCGTAGGCAGTCTTGCCAAGCCCGTCCTGCCCTACCTGGCCAAGCCCTACCAGTACGTCTCGCCTTACGTCAAGCGCGCGGACGATCTCGGCAACCGCACCCTCTCCACCCTGGACCAGCGGTTCCCTGTGGTGCGCAAGTCCACGGCCGAGGTGTACCAGGAGACCAAGGACCTGGTGCTGTACCCCGTGCGCAAGGGCATCGAGGGCCGTGACTATGTCGTGGGCGTCTACGAGGGCGAGCGCAAGCAGCTCGGTACGGGCGTCGTGCCCCTGAGCAAGGCCGTTGCACTCACGGCCATTGCCGTCACAAGCGAGACCCTGGCTTGGGTGCGCCAGTACCTGGGCGTGGCAAAGCCTGCCGACAAGGCGTCGCCAGCACCGGCCGCTGCTCCCCTCACCAACAGCGTCAACTGAGGCGTGCGCGTGGCATGAGTCTGGGCCTGCGCCTGAGCTTAGTCCGCGAAATCCGCGCCGAGTGCAATACAGAGCGTGATGTGTGATGATGCAGCAATGGGCCTGAACTTGAAAAAAAAAGCTTGCTGGGGAGGGTTGCCTCTGGGTCTCGTTCTCGTTCCTCGACCCCTCCCTGCCCCTCGTTTTTTTTTCGTATTCTTCGTATTCTCGTCTTTCTCTCTCTCCTTACGACCCAGTCTTGGATTCTTGGATTTTTCGATTTTCTTTGGAATTCTGTGTATGTCTTTTGTTCGGCTTTCATTGATTTGTCTTGTATCGCGTTTTTTTTTTCTCATCTTTTTTTTTCTTTTTACCTTTCTCTTTTTATTGTTTCGTCTTTCCTTACGAAAATGGCTTCCATGAGGACCGGTCGGGCTGGTCAGGCTGGTCAGGCTGAATCCCATTTCTCAATACCAGAGGTGTTATGAACACGAAGCGAGGATCCGCAGTCATGATGTGTACGTTCAGGCCATAGATAAAGAAGCAAGCGCCGCCGATTCGAAGACTGTTCCGGTGTACGGACCCGACTTGACCCCACCCAGCCCAACGAATATCCTGATTATTAGGAAAAAAAGCTCCCACTATTGGAAATCAAGATCAATCTCGACGGGAGTCCACTCGTCCCCAGTCCGATCTTCCCTTGTCCAATTCGCTATTTAGCTTTTTTTTTTTTCCCCTACCCATCTCGGGCAATCATCATACGAGCCTGGCCGTGAGCCTAAGCCGTTATGACAGACGCTTTATCATATCTGAGCAACGCTCATGTAAGGAGCGCACGTGACATAGTCTGGATCGCGGGGGCGAATGGAGAGGGCGCTCTTACAAACCGTTACCTCAGCGCCGGGTCTTTGCTGACGTGCCTAATTTGTATTATACCGGCTTTGTCATGGCTGAATCACCCCGAGCTGCCAAACTCTTCACGACTGCCGGCGGCCTCGGCGAATCAGCAATGAGGTTTTCTGCATTTGTGGAGCATGACGAAGCACTTACAACAACGTCTTGCTGAGGGGGGACGCTGCCCTCTAAATAGCTAGGAAGGTTCGCGACAATTCTCCGTCGCCTTTCTCAGCAGCATCGCATTGCAACCCTGCCTGCAGCTTTGTCTTGTGCCTGGTATAAGTAGCGCGTCTCCAATGTGTCTTTCCCTCATGAAGTCGCTTTCGATTCTGCTCTCCATCCTCATTGGCATCGCATCCATTGTCTTGTTTCGCGACCGTCTTCCATCTGGACTGCCGACAGAGCTTGTGCGCACATTTTTCCAGACCACCACCACCACCACTGCTGCCACCACAGCCGCCACCACAACCGCCACGACCACCATTGCCACCGACACCGTCACAACCACATCGCCCGAAATGTCTGTCCCCCGCGCCATCCGCAAGGTCGTTCTGGCCGCCGAGCAGGCCGAGGGAGCGGGCGCCCGCGTGCGCCGGTCCATTGGCACGGCGGCGCTGCGCAACCTGTCGCCGTTCCTGATGCTGGACCACTTCTCGATCAAGCCGGGCGCGGGCTTCCCGGACCACCCGCACCGCGGCCAGGAGACCATTACATACCTGCTGACGGGCTCGGTGGACCACGAGGACTTTGCCGGCCACGCGGGCACGATTGGGCCCGGCGACCTGCAGTTCATGACGGCGGGCCGGGGCATCATGCACGCGGAGATGCCGCACCCCAACCCGGACGGCTCGGCCAACGTGGGGCTGCAGCTGTGGGTGGACCTGCCGCGCCACCTCAAGAACTGCGAGCCGCGCTACCGTGACCTGCGCGCCACCGAGATCCCCAGCGTCGACGTCGACGGCGGCAAGGTCCACGTCAAGGTCATCTCGGGCCAGAGCCACGGCGTCGACAGCGTCAAGGACCTCGCCTACACCCCCGTCTGGATCCTCGACATCACCGTCAAGCCCGGCGGCCGCGTCGTCCAGCCCCTGCCCGCCGGCTGGACCGCCTTTGCCTACACGCTCGAGGGCACGGTGCAGCTCGAGAACGGCACCGCCGGCAGCAAGCCCACCGCGGTGGCGGCCTACCACAACGTCGTCTTTAGCCCCGACGGCGACGCCGTCACCGCCAGCGTCGACGCCACGGCCCAGGCGCCCGCGCGCTTCGTGCTCGTCGCCGGCACGCCGCTCGACCAGCCCGTCGTGCAGTACGGCCCCTTTGTCGTCAGCACGCGCGAGGAGGTCTACCAGGCCATGATGGACTACCAGACGCACAGCAACGGCTTTGAGCGGGCCAAGGACTGGCAGAGCGAGATTGGCAAGAGCATGGACTAGGAGGATTTGAGGGGATTTGGAGTTGGCTTGTACTTTTATTGAGTCCTTTTTGTGGCTTCTCTCATACCTGGCGTTTTGCATTTCCTCCCAGATAATACCTGCTGTGGCGGCTTCTCAACGCTCTGTGCAGCAAGGTTCGCGTGCTCATTTCTGGCATGACATCCGGATAGATTTTTTTTTCATAGAAGTTCCATTGCAAAAAAAGTTAAAGATCATAGCAACCACAACACTCTTGCGTGACATTGAATTTAAAGACAGTGTAAAAGTAAACGTCAGAGAGAGAAATTTCAAAAAAAAAATTTCAAAAAAAAAAACGTACAGCAGCGGGTATTCGCTGGTCGTCACCGACCCAACTACTAATCCGCCGATTGATGGTTTAACTAGGGGAGAGCGGACGGGATCCCGTGCTTTCCATCATCTATGGCCGTACGTGGGAGGTGAAGCCCCAAGGGCAGCTTACATGCCTTGAGCCTCCCTGTGTCCGACATCCTGCCGCGCTTAAGCGTCACGTCTTTACGTCACTGTATATTCCCATTTCACACACTGTCTTCACATGTTGTTGGCCCCCGTCTGTGTATGCCCTTGCTGGCGCACATGATGAGGGCACGCAAAAGTCCCAAATGGGTTGAAGGCAGTGGCAAGGTATGAAATCGATGGACTTTGGTAGGGATGCAATTTTTTTTCTGTCCTCGCTTTCCTTTCTTTTCACACCTCAGACGAATGCCGCACAACCTTTACCACTCGATAATACAGCACAATGGCCAAATCTCACATTAAGAAGCCATCTTCGACTGGCAGGAAAGCACTGCTTGGTGCCATGTCGAAGTGGGTGCCCAAGGTTCTCTTGTCTCGCTTTGGTCGCAAAGAGCAGCCGCAGCGTCCTCCTCCGCTGGAAATCGACTATTCGCAGCGTCAAAGTCTCGGCATCTTGCAGGTTCCGCCCGAAATCGTGCTCTGCATCACCGACCATCTCGATGCAGGAGACCGCTTCTTGCTAGCACTGACTTGCAAAGCGCTCTACTGCCTCTCCTACCCGTCTAGCCCGCGGAGCCGCACCGACAAGATGCTCATTCTGCTGGCTCTCGAGCGGCTGATGCCCGACATGTTCTTCTGCCACGGGTGCCAGAGCCTCCACAGCTGGAAGCTAAGGTGGTTCAAGAATGAGGAGGCTCGAACGGTCCTGCCCTCCTATAACCAGCGCGGAATTTACTTCAACCGCCCGCTACAGCTACCGGAGTGTGCCCGCAGCTGCAATTTCATCATCGATAACCATTATGCTCTCTCTCTTGCTGCGGCACGTCTGGCCATTAAGCATCACGCCTATGGCGACGCATGCGGACTTCCAGTGTCCCTTCTCAACCGGCGCGTCCATGCCTCTTTTAACTATTTTCAGAAAAGATACTACTCCAATTTCAAGATTGTCGACGGCCAGCTTTTGGTGCACACATCCTGCCTCCTTGGCAAAATAAGCGAATGCCCGGGACACTTGAGGTACCACGTGAGAAGCGAGAATTTCCAGTTCTGTGATCACATATCAACGCGCAGCGCCAGCCGGGACGTCGCATTCCCCCAGATCTTTGGCCGCCACCTGACCTTTTTCAAGGAGGGCACATCTCTCTGGTCATGCACCAAATGCCCCACTGACATCTGTGTCGGCGTCGCAAACGCGGACTCCAAGGACAACTTGGTAGTCTGGTTCGATACGTATCGCCAGCTGGGCACAATACACGATCCGGATAGCCGGAACTGGAACGCAATGGCCGGTGTCGTCGGCGCCGGCCTGGACAGAATCGACGACCCAGCGATCAACCAGCCGGGCAGCATCTGGGGCAAATTTGCCCGAAAGCCCGCGACAACTGCCAAATTTGCATGGATGCCATAGGGAGGCCGACGGCAGCCCAGGGTTTGCCATCTGCTCGCTCACATGCCAACCTTCTGGAGAAAGACGTGCTACATACGTTCCTCGATTTCCGGAGCATATGATTTTGCCGGCGTTTCAACTGTTTCTTATTTCGGTGGTGCTAGCCTAGAGATCGGGACATTTTGGTCACTGATAGATCTTTCCCACAAGGCCTAGACTGGGTGAGACTGTGTGTGCTTGGACAGCTCGAATATCATATCTTACATTGAGATGTAATCATGTGATATATTCGCGATTTCTGTACGAGTAAGAAGGAATATTACTGCGTTTCATTTTAGGCATAGCGTCCTCTTCGTCCTCGACCCGACCCAACCTCGTGTGACAGACGCTCATTTGTCGAGCCGACGCCGTAGCGGATTATCTGCCGACCCGATCGCCCGTAGGAAAATTTTCTGTTCTGCCGATTTTAGAATAATATGTCGGGAGTTGAACAAAAGTGTGGCGTCACCGTCCTACGACGCATTGTAAATACTGCGGTTTAGTCAAGCTTTCCGGCTTAGTCGCCGCTGCGCTCCACAGCTTCCATAACGACTCCACCACCGCATTGACACAATGTGCGGTGTTTCTGCGATATTGGTGTGTGTGCTCTCTCTGCTGTGTCGCTGTCCGGACAACTCGAGTGATTCCTGGCCCCGGGAGATGTATGCGCCAGGCGGTGGACGGCCATGCCGGCTAGAAAGCAGGAGACGGAAAAACGTAGAAGCTTAGTTACGCTAACTGTTTGGGCAGCTGGGCGATGCGAAAGCCAACACGGCTGCCGTCGAGCTTCACGAGAGTCTCTTCTACCTCCAGCATGTTAGTGTGGCACCAGGTGGCCAATGTGTCTCTCCACAGCACAGGCAGTTCTGATGCAAGGAACAGCGTGGACAGGATGCCGCCGGTATTGCAGTATGCCAGGGCGGACGGGTCTACCAGTGCAAAGGCCTCGGCATGGCCAGCAAAGTGTTCGACGAGGGCAAACGCGTATCGACCATGACGCTGCCTGGTTTCATGGGGTATCTTACTAGTCTTTTCCACCACTGGTGACCTCTCGGGGCAGAAGCTGACAGGGACAGGCTGGCCCACGTGCGGTACCCGACTGCAGGCACCTCTTCTGCGTACGCGCGCGACTGAAACTTGGGGACTCGTGTTGCGGGCATGTTCTTGTTCACTGGGCCTTTGCTGACGGCATCCTCGAATGTATAGAGCAGAAGCGCAGCCCTTCTTTGTCAACTCGCCCTACGGCCTGTCGATGGGCGTGAACGGAAACCTGACGAATGCCAAAGATCTGGTCCGATTCTTGGACTTTGAGGCTCGGCGCCATGTGAACACCGACTCGGACTCGGAACTTTTGTAAGAGCGGCCGTCTTGTTGTTTATGTTTCTACTATAACCATGTTATATCTCCTCTTCGCTAGTCTTTAACCTTGATCTACTAGGCTCAACATTTTCGCATATGCGCTCGGCGAGCTTGGCAAAGCCCGCGCCAACATTGACGATGTTTTCACTGCTCTACGCGAAGTCTATGCCCGGTGTCATGGTGCCTATGCCTGCACCGCCATGCTTGCCGGCTTTGGTATCTTGGGATTCCGGTACGTCGTCCCCCCTCCCCTCTACGCCCATTGTAAAAACGTCCAGCTGATTTTTTCTGGTCGGCTGAGCAAGTGATGCCAATGGCATTCGTCCCCTCTGTCTCGGATCTCGGCCATCAGAAACGCTAGAAGGCACTACGGACTATTTCCTCGCCTCGGAATCTATCGCCTTGACACAGCTCGGGTTCAAAGATATCACAGACATCTTACCCGGACAGGCCGTGTTCATCAAGAAGGGGGAGGCACCCTGCTTTTCGCAAGTTGTGCCAGCAAAGTCCTACACGCCTGATCTGTAAGAGACCTTGACCGAATTGACCTGGCGTAACCAAAACTCACCAATGAAAAGCTTCGAGTATCTGTATCTTGCCAGAAACGATGTTGTAATGGACGGGATCTCTGTCCACCGCAGCCGACAGAACATGGGATTGAAGCTGGCACAGAGGATGAGGCAGGTTCTGGGAGAAGACGGGATTCGGGATATTGACGTTAGTAAGTGGTTTACATCCTCTGGACTCCAGATACATGCAAACTCTTTACCTTGGTAGCTGCTGCTAATATGTTGTCACCAGTAATTCCTATACCGGAAGTAGGTATTTCGACCATACTACAAACATGATACACCACACCCTATTAACAAGACTCCTACACCCAGACGAGCAATACGGCCGCCGCCTCACTAGCCCAAGAACTGCGAAAGCCGCTTTCAAACGCGTTTGTAAAGAACAGATACGTCTACCGCACATTCATTGTACGTCCCTTGCCTTATAAATCGCCCGTCTTCAGATTGCAAACTAATTTTTTTTTTGGTATGTAGCTTCCTAGCCAAAAGGTCCGACAAAAAAGCGTCCGTCGGAAGCTCTCGCCTATTTCATCCGAGTTTAAAGACAAGGTTGTTTGTCTTGTTGATGACAGCATTGTACGGGGGACGACCTCCCGTGAGATCGTATGTGATCCGTTTTCCCCACTCAATGCTTATTATAGGCGGCTTGCTAAACGTCACTCCCCCTCCCCCCGTGTTTAGGTCCAGATGGTAATGGAATGCGAGGCGAAGCGAATCGTTCTTGTTTCTTGCAGCCCAGAAATCACTCACCCCCATATTGTAAGAATTGTCTCCGCCTGTTAAAGTCATGTATAGTTTTACTAATTGATTCCTTTTCTAGCACGGCATCGACCTTGCCGACCCAGCCCGTAAGCATGTGGTTTTCATACATGTTTCATACAATTGGCGAGGACATGCTGACATATGTGCTCCCTCCGCCAGAACTCCTTGCGCACGGCCGGACGCTGCAAGAGATGACCAGCCTGATCCAGTGTGACGCCCTCGTCTTCCAGACGCTGGAGGACCTGAAAGCAGCATGCTTGGAGGCAGCCAACGGCAAGAGTCCCGTGACAGACTTTGAGGTCGGCGTCTTCTGCGGCCAGTACAGGACCCCTGTGGCCGACGACTACTTTGCGCATCTGAGCGAGCTGCACAGCAGCGCGAGCAAGAAGCGCAAGAGCACGGCCATCACCGGGGACGACGGCGGCCCGGCCGGCGCAACCCTGTATGCGAGCAGTGGCCCGGTGAACGGCACGGTCAAATACCCAGAACCGTTGTCGTACCCGGATCGCCTCAAGAGCTTGGAGCACCAGGAGGACATCAGGTAAATAATAATACGGCTAACCCATCGTCGTACCTCCGGAGACGCCAGATAAACGACCACAAAACTAACTGCCCCTGAAGCCTATACAACAGCCACTAAAGCAGGCCGTAGGTGCCCATCAGGAACGTCTTGGTCCTAGACCCCCGGCGGAAGGAAAGTCTGGTTGATCGATTGGATCTTCTCTGAGAACTTGTATTTTTTTTTCGTTATCTGATCACCATATAATCAAAGATGATAGATGTTACATGCTTCCTCGCGATAACATGCGTCAACCGGCTAAACCTGAGGCTCCCTATAGGCTCCTGCAAGGATACCCCGGTCTCTTATAAATAGCGTACAAATAGTGCCAGTCCTCCGGTGGCACTCCTGAATAAGGGGATCATTTTCTCCCTAAATGCCAAACAGCTATACAGATCTACATCCCGTAGGTGTAGCCGGTTGGCATAGGAAGCCTCTGTCCGTGCCGGTTGACGCAGGTTACGTGTGAAGCATGTAGACGTATGCAATTCTTGGCTGATTGATCGACAATCCTCAGTGGCTGTTCGCTAGTTGGCCAGGCGGTGATCGGTTGAGCAGGTCCGAGACGCCGAGAGGGCCATGACCCTCGTCGCAAGGCTTATCCTTGTTCCAGTCGACTACCAAATGTCTCGGCAGTCGCTAAGATCGGGGGAGCGAGTCCCATGGCTGTAGCCGACCTTGGCGAGACTGGGAGCTTTTCCTATTTCTAAGCACAATGTCATGGACAACGATGCTCTATGGAGAGTGAAAGAGGTCGCGGCTGCAGTGCCAGGTTAGCAGAACGGACGAGATGAGGGTGGAGACCAAGCGCCAAAGCAGATTAACTTACGTCCTCTTCATCGAAGCAGGAATCAGGGACCTGGTCCGGGCTTCTCTTGGACCGTCTCTGGATGAGAGATGCAGACGGCATCGACTTTCCCTTTGCAATCTTGCCTCTGTGCAGCAAATCTCACGGCGACGAAACTTTGTTGCTTCTTTGCTGAGTGCCTGGTCCGCAGACAAACAGCTGTCAAACGTGCGGGCTTGATGGGCTGGACCATGCTTCTGCCAAGTCTTGCTGACAGTGGGAGCAGCGGTGACGGTGGTGGCGGCGGTTTTGAAGCCCAGCTGGTGACAGAAAACAGTAGTTAAAGGAAGGCGAGGAAAGAAGAGGGAAGATACAGCACTTGGGATGATTTTTGTATGAGGACGGAAGTGAGAAGATACACTTGGAGTGATTTTTGTTTCGGGACTGAATTCGATTTGAACGCAGTCTAATTTCAAACAAAAGCCTACTCCAGTCTTTCACATGCACCATTTAATGACAAGAATGGCCTTCACTTCCGTTCTTTTCAAACGACTATGCTGCGTCAGACCACTGGAAATCTAGTTTGGGGAGCATCCTGGTAAATGCAGCAAACGTAGTCCTCGAATCACCCGAAGCAGGCCGATGCGGTTTCAGTGAATCAGTAAAGGGTGCTCATCAACCCTCTCATAAGTAGAAGAAGTAGAGGAAGGTTTGGCAAATAAATTGCTTGGCAAGTGCATGTGCCCAGCCTCTAGTCCGGGCGGCATTTCGTGAATGGAAGTGAACGGCAAGTCAAGGAAGGACAGCCGTTTATGACACTGGATGCTCAGTAAAATACAGTGTATCACCGTTTGGGGACGGCCATTTCCAGATTTCTCCACATAGTTTCCCTTTATGGGAGATGATTCCTAAGCTGGAAAGCTTGCGTGATTAGGAATGATTGCATCCGCGTATAAGTAATTAGGGTGTTGGCCAAAAGCTGACTACTGGGCCCTGTACTGATCAGCCCACAGAGACATGTTTCCGGTTTCTTGAACAACCCAGCGAGGAGACAGATAACGGCCGCCATGAAAGAAACAATATTTGATTGCTGTAAATAGAAGGTCTTATCACAGCATATTGGGAAAGATTCTCCCAGGTCAACTTGTTCAGGTCAGGTGACAATCACATGGGAGCTGTGATATGGTCTCAGATACCATCGTGACAGAACAGATTGGCTATGTCATCGAAGACAGTGTTAATTTAAATGGATTGCGCCTCAGGATGGCAGTGCGGACTTTTTGGATTCCAACAGGAACGGGGCACTGCAAGGCATACAGTATTAGAGGACACCGAAGCCCATTCCGGCCAAGAAACAAAGGAATCATATGTCACGTGTTTTGAAATAAGCGCAAATCACAGGTCACCCGTACTTGCGAGGGCGTCATGCCTAGCAGCGCCTGCCTAATTGATGCTAGTTAGCCTACAAAAGGCAGGATTCCATCGCAACACGTGAGGGCTGCGCCTTCCTCTGGCAGAAAGTTCGATGTCGGTAAATCATTAGGCCATATTATGGGACGGGTGAACATGAATGACCGGGATGGAGCGGGCTGTTCCCCCCAAAACCTGTTCCGTAGGCCATCTTTCTGGGTTACAGCCACGCGCGCAGCCATCCGGCCCCACACCCCAGAAAGGCCAAGCTTTTTGGTTTCCACTAAAGTGCCGCAGTGCTCTGGAACTTCGCCTCGTCAGGAAGGACGGAAACTTTGGCATGTCGAGAGGTATCTGTACTCATAGAGACCATACATGGCAAGGCAAGTAGCTGGCTCATTGGTCGCGATAGTGCATCTGCGTTCTCATCACATTCGCCCCTCCTTTCCATAGTTTTTCCTCTTTGTCTTATCTGTCGACCCCGTGTTTTTCTCTGTGGTCGAGCTTCGTGTTTCTGTTACAGAAAATGCCGTGCACGGGCTCAGAGAGTCCCCCTCGAAATACGACCAGCGGGAAGTCCTTCCGGCCCATATTTTTTCGGATCTTGGCATTGCCGGTCAGTGACGAGTGCTAAACGGGCAGGATATTTGTACAAAGTGTACCGGTAGTTAGCGCCTTCACTCATCACTGGACGATACAGACGAGTACGAGTAATACGATATAGACGAGTACTTGGATGGATTTGTCATTTTTGATACAACTACCCTTATCCTCGCCCCAAAAGGGCGTTATTGAACAGCCAAAGAGCGCGATTTTTGCCTGTTCTTTGCCCGACTCCGACTACAGAGGCGGCACACTCTGGGAAGTGTCCATCCTCAGCGACAGGCAACACCGGCAGAATGTGCCGGAATCCATTGCACAGTGCAAATGTGTATGACCCAGGCTTGATCTTGGATTAAAAAGGAGGTCATATGGTCCCCGAACTAGTTGAACTTCAATGAAGATGGTATCAAAGCAAAGATCCATGTGAAATACGAGTAATACGTCTTTCCATGCCTGGGCGAGGCGATGCTGTCGAGGACTGTGTTGAAGGCAGATTCAGCAGGCGTTTCAGCACTGTGCAGCGTGCGAACAGCTGCCCACAACTTTACTAGCGCCATACGACGTTGTCGCACGCTAAGGATGCAACAGGGACCAACGGTCTACGCCCTGCAGGTCTCCACTGCAGCTGTCCGCCCAACCCAAGTTCACCACCCATCTGCCCGTCTTGTGACCCGCTGCCGGGCAGCCCTTCGCCTCTGCTCCTTCCTTCGCTTATCCCGCGTCCAGGGGACGATTCAGACAGCAATACGCCCAGCATCCTAGCGTGGAACACTGCCACGGCTGCCAGGAGGATAAATACGCCAGCTTGGACTGCCCGTGTCCTTTCCGTTTCGTCATGTCGCATTCCCGCCTTTCCTGTTTCCCCAGCCGATAAATAACAGAAAGAACAATCGCACCACCTCTCCTGACTCCCGCACCTCCCCCTCTTCTGCCCCAACTTGCCATAAATACCGCTGCCACCCTGTGCCAAATCCATCACAACTCCATCACAACTCCATCACCGACCACATCGTTTCCACCCGCATCGCAAAATGAGTGCCCCAGAAAGCAGTGGCGCGTCCCACAATGCCGCCAAGGCATCTGCGGACCCTGGCTTCCGTCCACAGGCCAACATGGAGGTGGAGCCGCCGCGCAAGGAGGACCTGCAGAAGAGCTATGCCTCCATCGTGGGCGATGACGGCAACCCGGCCGGCTGGTACGGGAGCATGAGTATGTTTTTGTTGTTGCTGTTGTTGTTGTTATCTTGTCACCTTTTTGCTGACCTCTCCAGTCAATGGCCTTGGCTCCTGCATGGGCACGATGGGTGCCATCCCATGTTGCTGCATCTGCCCTAACCCGTACAAGAGCGTCAACCAGGGCAACGTCGGTCTCGTGTCCAAGTTTGGCCGCTTCTACAAGGCCGTCGACCCCGGCCTGGTCAAGATCAACCCGCTCAGCGAGCGCCTCATCCAGGTCGACGTCAAGATCCAGATTGTCGAAGTCCCCCAGCAGGTCTGCATGACCAAGGACAACGTCAATGTCCACCTGACCTCGGTCATCTATTACCACATTGTCAGCCCGCACAAGGCTGCCTTTGGCATCTCCAACGTGCGCCAGGCCCTTATCGAGCGCACCCAGACGACGCTGCGCCACGTCGTGGGCGCCCGCGTCCTGCAGGACGTCATTGAGCGCCGCGAGGAGATTGCGCACTCAATCGGCGAGATCATCGAAGACGTGGCCGCTGGCTGGGGTGTGCAGGTCGAGAGCATGCTCATCAAGGACATCATCTTCAGCCAAGATCTGCAGGAGTCCCTGTCGATGGCGGCGCAGAGCAAGCGGATTGGCGAGTCCAAGATTATTGCCGCAAAGGCGGAGGTGCGCCCGACTTCTCTCTGTTCTCTGTTCTCTGTTTTCTCTGTGTCTTCTCTCTGTATTCTCTTTTCTGTCTCGTCCGTTCCTCATGCTGACACTCCCAGGTCGAATCCGCCAAGTTGATGCGCCAGGCCGCCGACATCCTGTCGTCTGCCCCCGCCATGCAGATCCGCTACCTCGAAGCCATGCAGGCCATGGCCAAGACCGCCGGCAGCAAGGTCATCTTCCTGCCCGCCGCCAACCAGATGATGCCGGGCTCGCCGGCCTTTGACGCCGCCATCAAGCCGCACGAGCACGAAGGCGGCGAGCCGAGCACCTTTGGCGAGTTCGGAGGTCAGGACAAAAGCTTCCAGCAGGCCATCAACGCCCGGGTGATTGAGAACATCTGAGATCAAAGGCACCCGAGCGGAGATGGCACCGTGCCCGTGTGTCTTTCTCGTCGTCATTTCCAGTTGCGCTGACTCCCAGGGGCCGTTGTTGCCGGCCGCGGCGACACCCATAGTCACGGGCACCAACTGGACGTTTAATACGTAAAACTGTCTGCTTTTTGATCGCGTCGCCTGCACACCTCCGCACTACTCTCGTTCCTTGCGTTCCTGCCACAGGCAGCTTTCCCACCAAACACCCCCAAAACCACCGAAGGAAAATGGAGAAGAAGACGGAAGAAGGGAGGAGGACATTTTTTGATTGACGATTGCCGTGTATTTGTATGGAGCCGGGTGGATGGCACCCGGCGACGAAAGTATGAGATACCCCAGGCCGATGCGGCAGTCTGGTGTGGGAAGGAGACGGGGGGTCTTGTTCAGCAAGATGCCCCAGATCTGCTTCCAGATCGGCAGGATACCCATGACGTTCTTTACCAGTTGTTTGCAGTGCCTTAATTTTACTACATTGCTTTTTCATGACCGAATGACGTAGCAGCTCAGACGACGCGGTCTACAAAGTAAGATACCTAACATGATCCATGGACAGCCAATGCTCGTATTCGTTGCTTGGCCCTGGTTCTAGGCGCTAGCCGACCCGACTAGACCCGTGACAGCTTGAGCGCCAAGCTTTTGCGCTTTTGCGCTTTTCTGTTGGGTACCGGATGGCAATGCGACGCTGTGGCCCCGACCATGCTCGCTTTGTCCACGTCTTACGGGGGGAGTAGAGAAATAATATTTGTATGCATTGTCATCGCGAGCCAGAAACTGGCCGCGGCTTCCCGTCAGCTCGTACTCGTATCTGTGTGCGGGCGTCCGTCGAGCGAATTCCACACAAACCAGACCATGCGGCTTGGCAGCTGAGATCGGCAGAGCATCACATAGCAGGTATTAAGGATATCTTACAATGGCTGATGGGGGTGGGCCTTGCCGGGTAGCCAGTCCCTTTTATCAACAATGTCACTGAAAGGACCTGGTATGCATCTTATTTCCTAGCTTGTCAGAAACTGGTCAGAAACGCCATCCCTTTCTTCCTCGCGTGTTTTGGCCAGAGCGACCTTTTTTTTTCTCCCCTTCCCCCCGAGACACGCTCCATCCTGATCGTTCTATCTCTCTTGCTCACTTCCTCGTTCTTGGAGTCAGACAGTATTTTCTTTTTTTTCTTCTTTCCTCTCCCCCCCCTCTAACGGCAACGTCCCTTTCCCTTTCGAGTCAATTCTGCTCCATGTATTGAAATCCCAGACGGATCGCAACACTCGTTGGGATCCACGAATTCATTTTTTGTGTGTGTGTGTGTGTGTCGCGCAAGTCGCCTCTTTTTCTCTCGCCGCCATGTTTGTCGACCAGTCGCGCATCGTGTACTATCTCAAGTTTGCCATTCCCGCTGCCGTTGTTCTGTGGCTTGTCCTAGGCGGCGGTAGTGGCAGCGGCAGCGGCAGCAATGGCGGTGGCCTCGATCACGGCCGCTATGCGTACCTGTACCGGCAATTTCGGAGCCAGAAGAACATTTTTGTGGACGACTTTTTAAGCCACGACGTCGACGGCTCGTTCAATGGCTCATCCATTGCGGCGCTCTGCGGCAGCAAGACGTGGACGGGCGGACTGGTGCTGACCTGCGAAGCGGTGCCGGGCGACCTGTCGGACGTGGCGGACGGTATTCTTACGTGCCTGCGCACAGCTATTGAGATGGGAGGTACGTTTGGGGGAGTTTTTCGGGGAGTCCTTCTGGAAGGGGGGGAGGGGGGAGTAGACGCTGACTTTCTGTGCAGCCGAAATCGTCCTGCCTGGCATCGTGCGCCGCTCCGAGATCGACCTGTCCATCGTCGTGCCGCACGACGTCGGCCCGCGCCGCGGCGTGGGCCTCGACTACTTCTTCGACCGCGAACACCTCATGCGCTCGCTGGACACGTTCTGCCCGCAGATGAAGGTCCATGCGTCCATGAACGCCTTTTACGACAGCCCGGAGGCCCTGGAGGCCACGACGGTCGACATCCTGAAGCTGCCAGACATTGAGCTGGTCAGCGTCGGCGGGACCAGCGTCCTCGCGCAACCCGCACGCCTGGGCCAGCGCATCCACGCCTACCTCGACGAGCTCAGCCCGCGGCGCGACCGCAGCTACCCCTTCCACGTGCACCTGCGGCCGATGCCCACATACATATTTCCGACGACGAACACGACGAGCACGACGACGACGAACACTGCAGGGAAGACGACAACGTCGACCGCGGTGGAGGTGGCGACGGCGCCACCGGCCGAGCTCGTGCACCACCTGGGACGCATCCTGCGCGTGCGCGCCGACCTGCGGCGGCTGGCGGCGGCGGCCCTCTTCAACCTGCACACGGCCTTTCACCTGGACGTGGACCCGCGCCAGGGCCTGCGGGCCGACGCCTCATACATGGCCGTGGAGCTGCGCACGGCGCGCGACGCCAAGATGGCCCATTTCCCGTCGTACGCCGTGCAGGCCTCGGACGCGCTGAGCTTTGTCACGGCTTACAGCAACGCTTCAACTTCAACGTCGTCGTCTGTCGTCTTCCTCACCGGCGGCGCCAAGTCCGCCGACGCCGCCGCCTTTGCTGACCGCGCCCGCGATTTCGGCCTCGACGTCGTCACCCTGCCCGACCTCGTCGAGGGCGACGACGCCACCGCCCTCGGCCAGCTCACCTGGGACCAGCGCGGCCTCGTCGACTACGAGCTGGCCATGCGCGCCGGCCTCTTTGCCGGCACCGCCCGCTCCAGCGCCGCCTGGCACATTGCCCTGCGCCGCGCCTACGCCTACGGCGACCCGGCCTCCCTCAACGCCACCCGCCTCTCCGGCACCGTCCGCTGGCACGACCCCTTCTCGACCCTCTACGGCAAGTCTGACCAGGCCGACGCGCTTGCGCAGACCGTGTGGCCGTGAGGCGGCCGGGGGCAGCCGGGGCGGCCAGGCAGGCAAGATGGATGGCGTCTATGTGTACTCGTATGCTATTTTTTTTTCTCTTTCTTTTTCTCAGGTTTCGGTGTATGGTTATTTTGGGTGATTTTTTTTTTTCTTTTGTTTTGACCCCGGCCTGGATCCTGTCTGGCTTGATCTGGTCTGGTTTTGGTAGCGAGTGCGATCTGTTCTTTGCCAATCTGTTGCTTTAAAGTCTGTCAACTGTTGGAGGATGTGTTGGTTTTTTTTACTTGTCGGCCGGTGAGAAACAGGGTCTGGCGTTTTTGGGTACGAATACATATTGGGAAGCCACGTTGAAAGGAAACAGTGAGACATAGCAGAGGGAAAGAGAGAAAAGAGAAGGAAGCGACCGCCGCTAGTTAGGATGCTAGCAGACATCGGCGTAATAACAGCATTTTTTGATCGCAGACGGCGCCTGCCAAGCAGCGCAGCCATTCTGACTAAAAAATTCTCTGACCTGCACCATCGACCAGGACGGCCGCCGCCGCCTTTTCATGAACGGACGTGTGTGTTCCCATTCGGCCGTCTTTGCCATCCTTCTTGTTCTGCTTGGCTTTCTGCTCGATTTTCGCCGGACCACCGTCATGGCCCCCGCTGTGGATATTGTCACTCTCGACAACTTTGAGGCCAAGCTGCCAAAATGGCAGGCTGGAGACGCCAACCACCTCCACGCCCTGGTGGACATGGGAAGGTGAGCTGAGCGAGCCAGCAGATGGACTCTGCCACAGCCATGCATCTGCTGACCATGCAGCAATGGCATCCGCTTTTCCATCTCGGACCTCTCGCCTCCGAGCACCCGCCTGCTGCGCTGCGTCTATCGCGAGCGGGCCGGCATCTCGCTCTTTGACGCCCTGACCGGGGTGGGCGGCGAGGCGGCGAGTGAGGAGGGCGGCAGCCCGCCGGTGCTCGCGCTGCCCGAGGCCACCATTGCCCAGGTGGCCAGCACGCTGGCGCGCTTCCGCCGCATCGCACTCGACCACGGCGTGACCCCGGACCGCATGTCCGTCTTTGCGACCGAGGCCATGCGCCGCGCTGCCAATGCGGGCGCGCTGCTCGAGGCCATTGCGGCGGCGGCACCGGGGTTATCAGTGCACGTGCTGGCGCCCGAGGTCGAGACGCTGTTCGGCTCGGTGGGCGCCCGGGCCGGGTTTGCCAGCGTGCCGGGGGGGCTGATGCTGGACCTGGGCGGCGGCAGCGTGCAGATGACCTACATGGACTCGCGGCTGGGTGCCGGCTACGAGGTGGCGGCGGCCCGCGCCGGCCAGAGCATGCCCTACGGTGCGGCCCGGCTGACGCGGCTGGCGGCGGAAGAAGAAGAAGGAGCATGCAGCAACGAGACAACGACTGCCGAGACGACTGCCGAGGCCGAGGCCGCGAGGACGGCGGCGGCGGCGCCCAGGCTCACCGACGACATGGCGGCAGCCCTGGCGCGGCTGCACGTCCAGTTCCCCGGGCTGGCCCAGGCCGAAAGCGTCGATGTCTACCTGTGCGGCGGCGGTTTCCGCGGCTACGGCAGCATGCTCATGCACAGCGACCCCATCCAGCCGTACCCCGTGCCGCTCATGGCCGGCTACGCCGTGTCCGGCGCCTTGTTCCGCGACACGGCGCGCATGCGCCGCATCAACCACGCCGAGCCGGGCAAGATCTTTGGCCTGTCAAAGCGCCGCCGCCGCCAGTTCGCCGCTATCGCCGCCGTCGTCGACGCCCTCGTGGCCGCCCTGGCGCAGTCGCACCACGCCATCCGCACCGTCACCTTTTGCGCAGGCGGCAACCGCGAGGGCGCCCTGATGATGCGGCTGCCGCCCGCCGAACGCGAGGCCGACCCGCTGCCCCTGCTGGCAGGTTTGTCATCGTCGTCGTCGTCGTCGTCGTCGTCGTCACTGTCCCCGCAGCTGTCCCCGCAGACCATCGACGCGGTCGCCTGCGCGCTTCGCTCTGCACTGCCGCGGTCTGACGACGACGGACACGACCACCGCAGCAAAGCCCTGCTGCCCCTGCTGCCCCTTCTGCCGCTCGTGGCCGCCCGTATCTGGGAGCGCAGCGGTGTCGACGACGCGGCCAACGCCGCCGCCGTCCTCCACGACGCCGTCCACCGCGACCCAGGCCTGCCAGGCCTGCCCCACACGACACGCGCAGCCCTGGCCGTCAGCCTGTGGGCGCGGTGGGGCAGCAGCGTCGCCCCGACGGATGCCGTGCTCTTGGACGGCCTGCGGCAGGTGCTGGGCACTGGCCGCAGCAGTAGCAGCACCAGCAGTAATAACGGCGACCTTGTTTTCTGGGCCGAGTACGTGGGTGCCGTCTCGGCCACGCTGGCCCTGGTCTTCCCTGCTGCTCCGCAGGCGGCAGGAGAAGTAGCGGCATCGATACGGTGGGTAACATGCATGTAGCTAGCCCCAGGGGCAGCCGCATACGCGCACAAGGCAAGACTCTATATTTGCACAAATACACTAACAGGGACGGGGCTGCAGATTCCAGCCGTCGATGGGGCTGTCGCCCCGAGGCCAAAAAATTGTGGTCTCGCTTACCGTTACCGTGGCATCGAGCCGCGCCATCGGGCTCGACCTCACCGACGCCGTCGTCAGCTGCTTTAGTGCCGTCGGTAAGCAGCACAAGAAGAGCATCAAGGTGGCTGTCGTCGCACAGACGGATTCGGGATGAAAAGACTCGCACACAGCTGGTCCGGAACGCGCGGAAGAGAAGCGTCATCCCTGGTTCTGGGTTCCGGCTATGGATTCTGGACGCTGGGGGGGGCACTGCACAGCAAATCAGACGACCGCATCCTGCAGGATACAGCACCCTGTATCTGACAAGATTATGGCATGCACGAACGCGCCCCAGCCACACCTGCAGACGAACGACGCGTAAAAGCCTAAGACGAAACTGGCCATCCCCGATGGCATATTTGTACTGTATTATGGTCCCAAAGGAGGGGAATGGGGAGGGGTCATCCTTTGATTTGCCTGGGCTAGGGCTGCATGTCGGTCGGCCGAGGCTGTACGAGTGCCAATATGACCCGTCTGAACAGACTGGGAAAATAATCAAATCATCAAATCATAGTCAAATCATAGAGCACGCCAGGACAAAAATAAACATAAAAAAGGTGCAACCAATACATCCCCCCATCCTCTTCATCGCCACGGGGCGTCACCTTCAAACAGGTTTTGCTAGCGTTCGCTGAGCTTATTCTTATTTGCATTGCACATGCTTTCGTGGCAGAGTGCCGTTTGCCGTGTCACGGCAGGTGATGATGCATATTTTGCACGGCGGCATATTTGTCTGCACTAAGACTCATAGTATTGGGACCTCTGCCGGCGGGGTCGCACCGGGCGCCATACGAGCAGTACGAAGACGCTAGAACGGCGTTGGGGCCGCTCATGGTGTGTTTTCTGCTCGTGTCCCTATTTTTCTACCTCTGGGCTTGCAGGGGACTTTGACTGCGCGCTTTAGCGCTTGCCCCAGCACTGCCACCACGCTACTGTAAAGACATACAAATACAGGGGAACACAGGGGAACACAGGGGAATCTCTGTATCTGAGCGTGTCGTCGGGCCTGCCGTCTGCCGTCGCACCGCCGACGACGTGTTTTTCACCTGTTGTCGAGCCGTCTCAGCCCGCCGCAAGGCTCTGCTTACGGGAGACGAGAACGTACATATCTTACGAGTAAGAACGCAAACGGAAAATGATGACTTTGTTGCGGCCGGTACTTGTACGGCAAAAGGGAGGGGGGGGGGAGAAGACTGAACGAAGAGCCGGCCCGCAGTCAGCCTCAGATGCCAAGGCGTGCTGGAGAAGGACTTGCTATTTCTGGACCACGCTAGATCGTACTTTCCGCCAAACAAAAAATTAAAAAAAAAAAAATTAAAAAAAAAAAAAATCGGGAGCAAAATCCTAGTCTTGCTCTTCTGCATGGAAAACACGCCGCCACCTTCAGTCCGCGGCCCCGGCGGGTACCGAGCACCTCTGGCGTGTATCTATCTGGCATTTTTCATTCGACCTCATTCGACGTGGGCCAGATCCGAGGCAGTGGCAAGGGTATGACCAGCATAGGCCAATGGAAGCCAGCTGCTGGCGCTATTGGCGCTGCTGGCGAGTTGTTTCAGACCGTTGGCTCCTTCCTTCTCCTCTGGCTCGTGCCAACAACGCCTGCCGTTTCTACGAGTAATACTCGGTAACTAGACACTACTCGTAAGATACATACAAATATGTAAAAGAGCTCTGCCCCTCCCATTCCCAAGCTAAAACATGAAAAATAAACGGTCAAAATAAACGTCTCCATCCAGATCCTTCCCCTGTGTGCCCTCTTCATTTTAAAACCTGCCCCGGTTTCCCTGTTTCTCAAACCCAGCTACCACCTATTTCGTCATAGAGACGCGCGTCTATAAGGAGACAACCGCTGCCCGCCCCGAAACGTGCCGCGGGCACCGTGACAAGGAGAAACGGTTCGTGTTCCCCCTGTCTAGCCAGACCATCTCGTCTGCGAACACCGACGCCTCCCCGTGTTCGTATTGTGATACGCCATTCCAAACATCCTCGTATTATTGCCCACGCCGCCGCTCACGCACTGTCTAGCCGCACCGGTTTTTGTCAACCATGGATTCTTCAGGTGGGTGCACTACAACAAGCTATCGTATCGTGCCCGGGACCACAGACTTTCCCTCTTCATGATCCTTCACGTGTCTCGCTGGCCTCCTCCCAAGCTCTCCGTCCTCTTTTCCTGCTTCTTCCCTGTCCCCCCCCCCCCCCCTGTCTCACTGTCCCTTGCTGTTCTCATTCCTGCCGTGCAACGAGCCCATCTGCGGTACCAGCACGCACCAGCTCCTGCAGTCTCTCCTAGAAACAGCTGGTGGTGACTTGTCTCTGTGCCTCTGTGTTCCCTCTCCCGTTCCACGAGAAGCACCAACATGGCGACCATAGGCAACTCGTTTCGTTCTAGCTTGGCCTGGTCGACTCTGTTTCACCTGCTAACCACCAAAGTGCCGGCACCGACTCATCCTCCACCGCCGCCTCCGACGGACCAGAAGCAGCCGCCATCGCAGGAGGCAGCAGCAGCAGCCACGACGACGACACCAGGGCAGCAAACCTCTCTGCACTACTACAGCAAGTCCTTCGAGGCCGGCACAACCGCTTCGCCACCCACGATCAGCAACTCCCCGAGCTGGCCCTTGCCGGAGCACAGCACGCCCACGCCGCCGCCCAGCTACAACGACATCACGGTATCCGCTCCTCCTCCGGCCGAACACACCGCGAGGACTTCTCTGTCCGCACCCAGCTATGCACCGCCTCCGCCGCCTGTGGTAGAGCCGCAGACGCCTCTGCCTCCACAGCTCTCCCAGGTCCAGTACGACTCGGTGCCTGCTCGCACCCTCACGCCTCCGGCTCCCGAAGCATCCGTCACCATGTTGTCCGAGCAGCCGCAAGGCTCTGTCACGGTGGAGAAGACCCGGGGCCGGGAATGGGAACCGCGGAAAGACTCTCTGGGTGCTGTTCCGAAGCCAAACGCCGCCCCCGTCTCGTCGCCGCTGCCCGTCCGCCAGGACTCACCCTCCGAGGCCGACCTGCCTCGGGGACGCAGCATTTCCGCACAGCCACAGCCATCGTCCTCCTCCTCCTCGGCTGGCCAGGTGCTACAGCCCGGTGTCCCGGCCTCGAGCCAGCCGAACCTGCTGGGTGCGGCGCTGCCTGACGCCACCACCCGGTCACGCTCCGCACACGCCCGCAGCGGCAGCGCGAGCACGTCGCAGCGTCGGCACACCTGGCTCCGCAACCGGTCGCGCTCCAACTCGCAGGGCCCGATGGCGGCCGTGCAGTCGACGGCCTGGGTGCTGGCTCCCGACTCGCGTGCCGAATACAACGTGAACTTTTTGGCCAACGGCGAGGTGGTGAGTGCTGAGTTTTTTTTTTTTTTGTTCTCCTCCCTGGACCCATACGGAGCTGACTGCCATTCTAGGTCCCCGAGCTCTGGGACGACAGCGGCACTCTGTACGTCTATTTGTCCCCCCGCGACAGCGGCAAGGGTGCCTCGTTCAAAGTCCGCGCCTCCATTGTCGACCAGTCGCGTGTGCTCAGTGAGCTGGCCGCCTCCGAGCTGCTGTCTCCCGTCAGCGCGCGGTCACGTGCACGCAGCTTTGGCGGACGCGACAGTCTCACGGCGGCCGATGCCGTGCGCGTCAGCTCGCCGGCCCCGTCGCCGCCTCTGGAGGGCGACGGGTCCCGCCTGCATCTGCCGGTCGCCACCGACGCAAATGGCGGCGTCGACCTGGAGCGGCTCATTGCCGTGCGCAACCTGTTTGCCCTGCTGACCGGCCAGCCGCTCGTGGCCACGCGGGCGAACCCCACCGCATTTGCCGCCCTGATGCAGGTGGCTGCGCTGCTCCGCGAGTTCGATTTTGGCTACGGCGAGGGCAGCGTCTCGTTCGGTGAGGCCGTCGACGTGAGCCTGGGCTTCTACATTGACCTGAACGGGCTGGCCGACGTGCGCACCAGCCGCGAAAAGACGCTCGAAGCCCTCGTCCTGGGCGAGCACCTGCGCTTCTGGCCGCTGTACAACGAGGCCTTTTGCCACGCCGTGGGAAAGTACCCGGCCCTGCGCGACCTCAAGACGGCCTCGTCGCTCTGGGACCAGGTCTCGACCAACACGCGCCTGCGGCTGGAGCGTGCCCACCTCGATTTGGTGTCGCGCCAGCACAGCGTCAACACGCGCCTCGAGCAGTTCGACTTCCCCAGCCTCTTCTCCGGCGTCGCCAACTCCACCTCCAACGAGGAGTACCGCAACCTGCGCTTCAAGAACTGGCGCACGGCTTTCATCGAGATGCGGTCCTTTGTGCACAAGTACTACAAGACCGAGTTTGGCAGCTGGCCCCCGAAAGCCAGCAGCCGCCGCAACCCCTTCACCGAGAGCGGCCTCAACCGTCTCGTGCTCAAGACGCTCTACGCCGACCTGTGCTCCCTCTACGATCTGCTGGTCGACCGCACCTCATTCACCCCGCGCGTCGGCGAGGATGGCGGCGTGCCGCCGCCGCCGCCGGCCCAGTCGTCCAAGGAGAACGCATCCAAGTCGTCGTCGTCCGGCAGCACCGCGAATGCCGAGCCCCCTCTGCGGGTCCCGGCCCTCAAGGCCCTGCGCCAGATCCTCGCCGAATTCGACCAGTCTTCGCCGCCCGTCCTGCCGGCCATGCCCTTTGACATCCCCAAGGTCCCCACCATGGCCACCATTCGCGAAACCTACCCCAACCTGTCTGCCAAGGACCAGGCCCGCTTCGACAAGAGCGTCCAGTCCTACGAGCTGCAGCTGATCCTGCTCAAGTCGCACAATGTCGACGCCGAGCGCCTGGAAGAGTCGCCCTTCCTGGCCGCCTACGAGGCCTTTGAGCTGCGCGAAGCCAAGCGGGGCAAGTCCGAGGCCGAGATCCTCGAGATGCGCATAGGCCACTGGCTGTTCCTGTATGTGGTGCTGCAGTCCATGCCCATGCTCGTCGTCGAGGCCCCGGGCCTGACCTTTGTCGACGGCGTCGAGTACTTCTTGTGCGAGCCGCCCCAGGGCCGCCCGCCCTGGGTCGAGGACGCCGGCGAGGTCCGCAAGGCCTGGTTCCAGACCGCCGGCGGCTCCGGCCACCTGGTCGAGCTGTCGGCCGACGTGCTGCTGTATTCGGTGGAGGCCACCTACCACAGGTCGCACTGCTGGCTGGCTGCAAAGAAGTGGGAAGCGGAGGCTTCGATGGCTGTGGCACCAGACGAGCTGGTGATGGTGCCGGGGGGCAGTCGTCAGGACCCAGAGACGGAGCGGCCGCGTACCGCTGCTGCTTTTCTCGGCTTCGGTCTCGGCGACAGTGCAGATGGCCTCGACCCAGCTTCGCAGTCTCTGTCCATTCCCGGCATGCATTCCCGAGCTCGTTCTACGTCGGCTGCTTCGTCTTCCGTGCCGAATCTGCCTTCTCTGGCGTCCTTGGCCGCCGCAGAGGCCAGCGGCTCCTCGACATCGTCGCCGCAGCTGCCTCCGCTGTCCTTCAATGACGAGACGTCCTCGAACCCCTCCCCCAGGTCGCAGTCGCCAGCCTTGCTCGCTCAGCAGCAGGGCCGGCCACCGCTGCAGCCTCTGTCCATGGCGCCCCCTCCTCGGCGGGCCAACTACCTCGAGCTGCAACAGCGCGCCAACCTGCGTCATGCCAGCATCGGCTGGGCCCTGGAGCCTGTCAGCTTGGGCGATGATGAAGCTTTCCCGGGAGGTATGCCGCCACCACGCGGTCACTTCCGCGGCGCCGAAGCGAACACGCGCCGCGTCGCCTCGGCTGGCAACCTGCGGTCCATGATGGACACGCCGCCCGGCAGCTCGAGCGGCGGCGGCGGCGTCCGCACGGGTAGCGGCTCGGGTCCCAGCCACAGCCAGAACCAGGGCCTGCTGGTGCCCAGCCCGGATGCCTTTGTCAACACCGGCAGCACGTTTGACTCCATCCTGGGGAGCATGGACAACCAGAAAAAGGCCAAGAACCGGAAGTCCTTCCTCCCGTTCTAAGCCTTGTTTCGTTTCCGTTTTCTTTCTGGTTCCTCTCCTTTCCACTTCTTCCAAGCTCACAATCTCGAGCCTTGGTCTGTTTTTCTGTTCTCCAATTATGACTGCACGATATGAACGACACACACTCTATCTTACCAAAAATGGCACAAGGCTTTGCATACACCTCGCATATTCACAACAGCTAATGGTACTCGATGGCGCAGAGGCGGAGCATGCAAAATGGTCAGCGATGTTCTCGTTGCATTTTTTTTTCTTATTTACTTTTCTTGTCTCTTTTGGCATTTTGCTCATCTTTTTTCTTTCTTGTTCATCTTGTTGCATTTGCGTTTCTCTTTGTCCATTTCTGCTTTTTCCTCCACCATGCCTCTCGGCAAGGTGTTCTTTTTAGACTAGGAGTAAGTTTTGCATAGCAGAGCCAATATTACAGCCAATATGATTTCTGGGTACATTAGAAAAAGGGTCATCTTCATTTTTATCAATTTATCTGCATCTTTTTCCCTTCTTTTTGGCTTGTATTTTGTTCCTTTCCATTCCTCCGTGTGCAGATGTGCAGACCACTTTCTTTCTCAGATCAACATTACAACTAAAATTGCAAGACGAAATCAAGTAGAGATGCACTAAATAGAAGAATAGACATGAAAAGGAATGGCCCACAAAGATGGCTCAGATCAAATCAAAATGGACAACTGCCTCACCCCAGCGAGGCAGCTCCTCCGTCGTCAAAGGCACCAGCACCACCGAACTGGTCACCATGATGCGCAGTCCAGGCACACCGTTGGGCGCAACGATGCCGCCATCGGCCTTGACTATGCGATATGCCAGGTGTTGCTCGAGGTAGGGCTCGACTGCCTCCGGCTCCAGGCAGGACAGCTCGCCGGATCCCACCTGCTGGGCCAAAGCCGATGTCAGCGGCACCGTCCCCGACGCATAGCTGCCACCCATATCCATGCCTCCCATGCCAACTGGAGGACACGCAAATACGCTCATTGTTCCCACGAGATTAGAGGCATGTGCCATCGAATTCCCATCTTCCGGGGGGTCGCCCAAGAACATGTGCACAAAATAGGTTCCATTGAGGCCCTGCTTTTCGGCGCGAATGTTTGCCACCCATTCTCGGTACTGGTGACCATCAATAATGGAGCGAGGTGGCGGCTGCGGTTTTATGAAATTTGCCAGCCGCTGTCCTGATCTACGGTTTTGTCGCCGCGCTGTTCTCTTCTCCTTCTTTAGTCTGTTGCTGTTGGTGGTCGTTCCATTGTTATCTTCGCCGATGATGCCAAGAGACGCCGGGCTCGCTGAGCTGTACAACTTGTTGATCAATGCGTTCACCTGCGATTGTGTTGTCGTGTTGGTCTCTGTTAGGCTCGATGTTGGAAAGTCTGCCATATCATCGTACATATACCCAAATACGCCAATGTCCCTGACCCCATCCGACGTCCAGAAAGTGCCATTTCCATTCGCGTAAAAAGGTGTCAGGGGTGACTGCGAGTCCTGAATCTGGCCTTTTGATGTTGTGAAGCTGTTGATTGCGGCTGGCGTTGGCTCAACCCATGAGTCGGGGTTGAGGATTTGCCACAATGCAAAGACGCGGTCAACCATGCAGTGATGCAGGAAGAATATAGGGTCAAAGGAAGAGAATGGTATCCAAGCCATATGTCCGCCCAGACCAGCGAGGGTATGAACTGTGTCATGGAGGGATTCCAGCGAGTCGTACTTGTTGCTCTGCGACGCTGGAATCCATGCCTCATTGCTGAAGTTTCCATAGTTCTTATAATTTGAAAATAGATTGTACAATCGCTGTTGAATCGACTGAAAATTCTGGTTAAGAGACATCGAGACCGCCGTGTTATTAGACCTAGCAGAGGCATTGTTGGCTGTCGGTGAGCGAACCGTTGTCACCCATTCGTCGTACTAGAATCATGTTAGAAGCAGTCAATGCAGAGACGCGAAGACGGCCTGGAATTAAAACTTACTGGAGAAGTGATAAACATTGTGGCGTTCAGAGGTTTAAATAGATACGTGTAAAGAGGGTTTGAGATGATCTGTGCTCCATTGGGTCCTGATACGTTGACGAAAGGGCTGCCCCCCACGCTCTCTGGCAAGATACTTTCTCCATCTGGGGGCTGGGCAGCCCAATCCATGTATGGAATGCGGAAGTTGTTTGCAGCGGCTTCATATTTTGCGCGAGTTGCGTTGGGATATAAAGCAGCAATGTCGTGGATCAAAGAAGACAGCACTTGCTATTTTATGTTAGTGTGTCTGGCTTTTGTCGAGGCCATCATGCTGTCCACTCGCCTCGTAAAGAACCAGGTACGGGCGATGCCAGGTCAGGAAGAGGATGGAAATATGATTGCAGTAGCCAGTGTTCTCGTTTCCAGGGGTGGCTGGGACGCCATTCCACTCAATCCATGGAACTCCATGGATGCCTAGTTAACGAATTAGCGAACGGACAGTAGAGTAAAAAGAAGGTAAACAGTAACACACCGGCGATCTGGTAGTACGAGAGCATCTGCGACTGATTCGTGTACTGCATCATACTGAGGCCTAGAAGATACAGGGTCCACATTTCGGGATCCTGTTCCAGCTGCTTCACCTCTTGTCTCACGGGTAGGTTGCCTCTGCCCCGACCAAGACCGCCGACAACAATTGGGCTCGTGCCATCGCTTGGTCCCAGCTGGCGGCGGGCCAGATGCTGGTTCGCGGCAAAGCCGTAGTCGTACGCCAGGCTTTCCACAGGCTTGATCAGGCTCGATGCCAAGATGTAAATGGCAACGAGCAGGCTCGTTGTAGCCATTGGTTGAAAATTGTGATGCATGGGAGATATCAACTGTGACGGATTGCAGGCAATGTGGCGGTTTTGGCTTGACTTGATCGTATCCAGAGAGGAGGCAATGCCCAGACAACACCAGAATGGGGAAATTGAAAATAATGTACGAGTTGAAATACCCACGTTCGAGAAATCAGCCAAGACTGGCTTTGGGGAGAGGAGAGTTCAGTGGTTAATAAATGCAGACGAAGTTTTCCGAAGAAGGAAGGCGCAACCCGCGAGAAACGAAAAGAATGGGTCCCTTCGGAAAGAAATATCAGACAAACAAAAGGCAGAAATCAAGGATCAAATTACGAAATCATCTGATACCGCAGAATGAGAAGTATTACCAGTCTGACCCTGGACGCTGGAAGAATACCAGCCTCCAGGAGTCGGGTGAAATCAAAGGTAGGCAGAGCAGTTTTCGGATGATGAGGACAAGGTCTTTATGCTAAGAAAGGAAATAATTCTGAATTATTTATTTATTTTTCATTCCTTTCAGGTAACCAGTATAGCAGAGGCGACATATCAGGAATAGAGAGGTGATGAAGATTAAACAGATCAGTTTCTTCTGTTGTCATGCTGCTCTTGAGAGCCTAGAAGAGGGCCAAGACGCTGGAAAGGGGGGCTGGGGAAACTGGAAATTTGAATTGAAGAAAAGCACTCGTAGCTGAAGGTATGTTGTACTCGGGAGAACTGAGACTGGGAAACACAAAAAAGGGGTGGGCAAACTGTTGTGTCACTCTGCCTTCTGATGGCTTTCTGCAGATCAAATACTTATTACTCGTGGAAATTTAAGACCACACGGAATCTACAGTGACCGTGTGACCAAAAACGATTTGAAACAAGGAAATAAACAATCAGTCTGCTGTTATTTATTTTACCATCACGCATCGCCAAAATTTCACTGTTAATTTTGTAAGCAACGCGAAAAGTGCTGAGAATGAGCTCTCGGCTTGTGAGCGTGGCCACTGGCACATTGTGGCGAAGAAAAGCGCCACGATGAATGTACGAATCATAAACTGTCTAATTGTTCTAAAAGAACATTGAAGCGCATAATAATTTTGAGATTTAGAATAAAAATTTGGTAATATTTGGCGATGCCTGCGCTTTTGTTGTGACTCGGGCTATTGATACCTCAGAGGCAATGCATGTTCACGTGATAGAGATAATTGAAGAAAAAATCAAAATGAAAATAAAAATAGTAGTATTGGTCTTATCGCATTTCAGTGGATTTACACCATTTATCGCCAAGCTCCGATTGGTCTTAGCTAATCAGTGCTGCTGTAAAAAAAAAAGTTTCGATAAGAACGAAAAAATTACCGACTACCAACCAACTTGCAACAGAGTGCATCGTTGCGAGTATGGTCGACGGAGACTCTTTTCCCTACTGACAAGCTTGGTGCGGAAAGCCTTTTCTTTTGAATTATATACGTTTGTCTCCCGAAATCTGCCTTAGCTTCCCTTCAAAATATCATTTTATTCAGGTAAACTACGCCCCAATCCTGAACATCTCGCAAGAGAATACCAGACTACTTCCACATACTTCAACATGACAGCTTGTTGCTCTTTTCCCTTGTATCAACCTTGGAGCCTAGATTAACAGTCAGAAGAGAAACAGCTATGGCGACCTCAAGACGAAGACAACCGCCCACAAACACGGAGTGGGATCACGAGTATCACACGCTCCGTCGTGAGAAACTCTTCCGCAACCCCCCCACCGACCACTCCGCCTATCCCCTCCTCCAGCTCGCCGTGAATCCTCACATCGAGTCCTTCAATGCGATATTCAAGAATGATGACAATGGGAGGCGGAGCGCTTCAGGAGGAGGACTGATTGCCCACGGCATCGCCGATATTGGCACCAAGGTGTTCCTTGACGGCAACGACAAGATGCTGCCCGAAGAGAGGAACCAGCTGCGCATCCGATACAAGGACGTCTCGCTGCAGAAATGCTACGTCCCCGCATCCAACAAGTTTGCAAAGAACAGGGAAATCTTTCCCGCGGAGTGTCGAGAACGCCACGCAACCTACCGGGGCAAGCTCACCGCGACATTTGAGTACACCATCAACAACGGCGACCCGCACGAGGTGGTGCGCGATCTGGGCCTGGTTCCGCTCATGGTCAAGTCGAACCGGTGCCACCTCGAGAATCTCTCTCCCGCCGCCCTGGTTGAGCGGAAAGAGGAGTCTGATGAGCTCGGTGGCTACTTCATTGTCAATGGCATTGAGAAGATCGTCCGTCTGCTGCAGGTGACGCGGCGCAATTTCCCCCACGCCATCAGCCGGCCAAGCTTTAAGAATCGAGGTCGAGACTACACGCAGTTTGGTATCATTATGCGGTCCGTACGGCCCGACGAGACCTCGCAGACCAACGTGCTGCACTACCTGAAAGACGGGAACATCACCTTCCGCTTCTCCTGGAGGAAAAACGAGTATCTCATTCCGGTCATGATGATTCTCAAGGCCCTCATGGAGACCAACGACCGCGAGATCTTTGAGGCGCTCGTCGGCCCGTGCGACGCCAACGGCATGCAGAACACCTTCCTCACCGACCGGCTGGAGCTGCTGCTGCGCACGTACGAGTCCTACAACCTCTACACCAAGTCAGCCACGCGGGCCTATCTCGGCGAGAAGTTCCGGGTGGTGCTGGGCGTGCCCAGTACCATGTCCAACTACGACGTCGGCACCGAGTTCCTGCGCAGGATTGTGCTGGTGCACCTGGGCAACGTGGACGTGACGGAGGCCCAGGACGCGGACAAGTTCCGCATGCTCATCTTCATGGTCCGCAAGCTGTACGCCCTGGTGGCCGGCGACTGCGCTGTCGACAACCCCGATGCTGTGCAAAACCACGAGATCCTGCTGGGCGGCTTCCTCTACGGCCAGAGCCTCAAGGAGAAGCTCGACGAGCTGCTGTCGACGAGCCTCCGCGTTGCTCTCCGCGACTACTGGCGCCGGAAACCCGAAAACACGCTCACCTCGGAGGCGTTTGGCCGAGACTTCCCCACTGCCATCTTCCGCCGCGCCAACGAGAACGTTGGCGGCGCCATGGAATACTTCTTGTCCACCGGAAACCTCCAGAGCCCGTCGGGCCTGGATCTGCAGCAGGTGTCGGGCTTCACGGTGGTGGCCGAGAAGCTCAACTTTTTGCGTTTCATCGCCCACTTCCGCATGGTGCATCGTGGTAGTTTCTTTGCGCAGCTCAAGACCACGACGGTGCGAAAGCTGCTGCCAGAGTCGTGGGGCTTCCTCTGCCCGGTGCACACGCCAGACGGTGCGCCCTGCGGCCTGCTCAACCATCTGGCACACAAGTGCAAGATCCTGACCGACTCTGTGGACGCGTCGGCGGTGGCCCGCCTGGCGACAGAGCTTGGCGTCGTCTCCACGTCGACGGCGGACACGACCGAGAGCGTGCCCGTGGTGCTGGACGGCCGGGTGCTCGGCTTCTGCGCTTCCAAGGAGGCCAAGCGCCTCGCCGACACGTTCCGGTACTGGAAGGTGGAGGGCACCCACGGCGTGCCCAAGGAGCTCGAGATCGGCTACGTGCCGCAGTCCAATGGCGGCTCCTACCCCGGCGTGTTCATGGCGTCGGCGCCTTCGCGCATGATCCGGCCTGTCAAGTATCTGCCGTTGGAAATGGAGGACTTTGTGGGGCCGCAGGAGCAGCCGTATATGTCGATCGCGGTGACGGAGCCGGAAATCATCTCGGGCCAGTCGACGCACGTCGAGTTCGACCCGACCAACATGCTGTCGATCCTGGCCAACATGACGCCCTTTTCCGACTTCAACCAGTCGCCGCGCAACATGTACCAATGCCAGATGGGCAAGCAGACGATGGGCACGCCGGGGACGGCGCTGTGCTACCGCACGGACAACAAGACGTACCGGCTGCAGACGGGCCAGACGCCCATCGTGCGGGCGCCGCTGCACAACGCCTACGGCTTCGACAACTTCCCCAACGGCACCAACGCCGTCGTGGCGGTTATCTCGTACACGGGCTACGACATGGACGACGCTATGATCGTCAACAAGTCGGCAGACGAGCGGGGGTTCGGCTACGGCTCCATCTACAAGACCAAGAAGATCTCGCTCAAGGACGACTCTCGCACGCGCAGCTCGCGCAGCGTGGCCAAGCTCTTTGGCTACGCGCCCGACTCGTTTGTCAGCGGCCAGGTGCGCAACTTTCTGGACGAGGACGGGCTGCCGTACGTGGGCGTGCGGCTGGTGGAGGGCGACGTGCTCTGCGCGTGGCACACGGTGACGGCCGACTACGCCGGGAACCTGAGCAACCGCGACGGCGTGACGCACTTTGAAAAGTACAAGGAGAACGAGGTGGCGTACGTGGAGGAGGTGCGCATCATCGGCAGCGAGAACGGCAACGAGCCGATGCAGACCATCTCGATTAAGCTGCGGATACCGCGTGCGCCGGCCATTGGCGACAAGTTCTCGTCGCGCCACGGGCAAAAGGGCGTGTGCTCGCAAAAGTGGCCGACGATCGACATGCCGTTCAGCGAGTCGGGCATCCAGCCCGACGTCATCATCAACCCGCACGCGTTCCCGTCGCGCATGACCATTGGCATGTTTATCGAGTCGCTGGCTGGCAAGGCGGGCGCGCTGCACGGGCTGGCGCAGGACTCGACGCCCTTCCAGTTTGACGAGGAGAACACGGCGGCCGACTACTTTGGCCACCAGCTGATGAAGGCCGGCTTCAACTTCCACGGCAACGAGCCCATGTACTCGGGCATCACCGGCGAGGAGCTCGAGGCCGACATCTACATTGGTGTGGTCTACTACCAGCGGCTGCGTCACATGGTCAACGACAAGTACCAGGTGCGGACGACGGGCCCGGTGGTGCCGACGACGGGGCAGCCCATCAAGGGCCGCAAGCGCGGTGGCGGCATCCGCGTGGGCGAGATGGAGCGCGACGCGCTGCTGGCCCACGGCACCGCCTTTTTGCTGCAGGACCGCCTGCTCAACTGCTCCGACTACTCCCGCACCTGGATCTGCCGCGCCTGCGGCTCCTTCCTCTCTGTGCAGTCCGTCGTCTCGCCCTTTATCGGCCGCCGCAAGGCCGCTGCCGCCATGCGCTGCCGCCGCTGCGCCACGCGCGTGCAAGACCTCGAGGCCGCCATCGACAAGAGCAGCGGTAGCAGCAGTAAGACCGCCGTCGAGCTGGCCGAGCGCCTGGCCAAAGAGGAGATCTGGGAGGATGGCCACGGCACCGAGTGGATCGGCGGCAACGACACCACGCAGGTGGTGGTGCCGGGCGCGCTCAAATACCTCGACGTGGAGCTGGCCGCCATGGGCGTCAAGCTCAAGTACCGCGTGGACCCCAAGGACAAGACACGGCGGGGGCCCATGCGCATCGGCGACTAGGACGGCGTCAGGGTGCAGGAGATCAAGGGATAGGACGGGGGGGGGGAGGCGTCGGACGACGGGGAATACAGCAGACGGTGCATGGCGTTATACGTTTTTTTTTGTTTTTGTTTTTGCCTTGCATAGTACAGTGATCTATTCAAAATTCCAGCAATACATAAAAGTTCTCATACCATGGTTCGAAACTATCTTCGGTGGTTGATCATGTAATTTGGATTGGCTACAAAAAGGCCTTCTGGTCCTGTAGCAGTTCAGCCCTGTCGCCGGTTTGTCGGCCCTGCATAGATTCGCTTTAGCACCGCTGGACAGTGCCCTGTACAGCAGCCAATCAGAGTGCAAATATTGTATAAGTAATCATATATGGGTGTGAATGCTTCTTCTGGCCGTGTTCGTTTTCCCTTTTCTTCTACGTGGCTCCGTCTCGTAGCATTCGCCTTGTCCCGCGCGAACGTCTGCGCCGATGTTGGCAATTGGTCCTCCAAATGCTCGTATTGCAGCTTGTACGGGCAGGGGTTCGTCATCGCCAGCCCAACCAGGCGACTCCTCCCCTTCTCCCTTGAGCATTGCGTCCTTCCGCGCTGCGAGCTCCTGCTTTCGTCTTTGTTGTTCTTGCCCGTTTCAGCCATGTCTGGACTGTGACTGTTGCGGTCCGCAAACGACAGCTAACGACAGCTCCGTCTCTGGCCAACCAGGCGTAGGCATGCGCTGGCCTGACCGGGCGGCCTCGTCTTATGCGGCCGCTTGTTTTTTTTTTTTTTTTTTCAACCCTGCCACCACACACGCGTGCCCAATCGATTCGACCTGGACCGCTGCGCGAGACGGACGGAGCAAGCCATACGCGTCCAGCCAGTAGAAGTGATTCGGTCCGAGGATGCATCGTTCGTCGGGCTGCGAGGCACACCCGAGCCGTGCAAAAAGGATCAGCCGGTCGCGTGACGAACGCGAGGGCGTTTGCCATTTTCGAGGACGGATCCCCCCCCCCCCCCTTGCATCCTCGCCTGTCCTGCGTGTTTTGTACTCGTAGATCCGAAAGTCACGCAGGCGAGCTGCCCATGTAAGATACATACCTCCTTGTATCGTCACCGCCCTTGCTGCCTGCACTGTCAGCTTTCCCGTTCGTTGGCCCTTTGACACGTCCTCTGCTGCCCGAGCATCCTTTCTAGGCATCGTGCTGTTTATTTGTTGTCTTTCGCTTTCTCTCTCTCTTTCTCTCTCTCTCTCTCTCTCTTCCCGGTTCTTCCTCCTCACTTCTCACCTACCACTTGCCACCTGCTCCCCTGCTCCCCTGCTCATTCCCACGATCAATAATACCCATCCATGCTCATCCACTGTTTCCCATTGACGCCTTGCTATCGCGTTTTGCCCACTCCACCCTCCCGCTCCACCCTCCTCCTCCTCCTCTCCCCCCTCCCTCCTCTCCCCGGCCCTCCCCAAGGGACCTTTACCCACGTCTTCCGTACATATTTCGATGGGATCTGTGCTGTGCTGTGCCATCTGCTTTTTCCCCCCTGCGACTTGCCTTGGTGTTCTCGCCGGCCCCTTCCCGGCAGGGCTGCTTTACCGCCGCGCCATTGGCCCCCCCAGCGGGAAGCCCCACTCGCCGAGGACGACAGGGCCAATCAGCGTCTGGACACGGACCTTCTACCGTTGGTCGTGGTGGGCGGTTCAGGCGCTGGCCAGCGGCACTAGGGCCGCCTGTCTCGCGGCCGGCGCTGGCAGGGGTCTGCTGGGAAGGACGGCGGCAGGCCAAACCAAAACAACGCCAGATGCAGAGCTGGCGAAATTCTGCAGCGTGGGGCTTTCTAGAAAGGGAAAGCAAAACAAAGCAAAACGAGGCAAAACGAAAACAAAACAGCGCAGGCCGTTGCTGCGAACGGCTGCCTCAACGGCCGCTGTTTCTGGCCGCTGCCTCAACGGCCGCGCTGCTTTTGTTTGGGGGGGGGAGACGGGGGGGGGGGGGGGGCCTCGACGTGTATATAAAGGCCAGATGGGCCTGACGGATGGGCTGCGTCTGAGCTTCCCCTCATGCTGCCCCAGCGTCTCTGCAGCAAGCTCCAAAGCTACCGTTGCACGCGCATGCCGACGCACGACAAAGCTCCTCTCTTGCACAGCACAGAATATCCTGCGAGTACAAGCACGAGTACACAACCAGTGGCAGGCCTGTCGATCGCTGCCGGCAGCCCCCATCGCAGGAATCCAACCAGGCGTCCTGCAGCTAAACCCTCTGTCCCCATCCCACAAAGCGCATGCACCATCCCACCCATCTCCCCCGACTCGCTTCCTGCCTTGCCCCTTCTGACTCTGCTCTTGCGGTGCCTCTCTCTCTCTCTCTCTCTCTCTTCCCTGGCTGCTCTTCTCGTTTCTCGGCTGCCTCTCTTGTCCGCCAGCTGCTTGCCAATAATACGAGTCCGAGTATCTCGCAAGATATTATCTTACAAACAGCCCCTGTCAATACCAGCGTCACCTCCTCCGGACGGCGAGACTGCACGTAACAAAAAGCTTGGGCCCCTGCCTGCAGTGTCACCCGCTCGTTCCAATCCCACTTCAGGTGCTGTCACAGATTCCCCGTCATCAGGATTTCCCGCCTTTCGTTTGTCGATGGTCGTTTAATTCTTTTTTTTTCCTGGCGTTTGGACGTCGTCCCTTGCCTCGCTCGCCTCGCTTTGCCTCGACGCCCTAGCGAATCCGCCGCTGAGGACTGCCTTCCCCCTATCCCACGCCGCCTAGCCGTCGCCTTCCTGTCCCATCATTGGTGGCGAGCACACAGACAAGGTGCCAAGGGAGAAAAAAGAAAGAAAGACAGGAGACCGCAGAGCACGACAGGAGAGCCACCCGAGGTCAGACGACAAAAAAAAAATAAATTGAAAAAAAAGAAAGGCACTGGCAAACGAAGCCTGGCCGTGGCGCGTGGGTAGCAGCGGGCGGCGTATGTGTGTGTGTGTGTGTGTATCTGCTGTATCCACCAAAAAAGCAGACCCCCGTCACTGCCTCTTACCTACAATTAGTTAAAGTGGGGAACATTTTTGTCTCGTCCTCAGTCACTCACCCCTCGGCGTCACTTTTCATCCCAATCTCGCAAACTGGCGCCGCTCTGCCGCCGCCACGCCCGACTGATCACTTTACTCTGGACCTGCTTTGGACGACCTCAGCTTGCTCCCCTGCTTCGACCCTGCCTGCTTTCCGGCACGACGGGCGCCAACAGCCCCCCTCTCCCCCCCTCTCCGACGAAGCAGACCCGAGCGCCTCTGTGTCGAAGCACCTCGAATATTTAAGTCGCCGACGACGTCCTTTCTTTCTTCCTCCTCCTCTTCTTCCCCCCCTGCGACACCCACCGCAGCCACCTCTCCCTTCCACTCTCCCCTCTCCCCCCTCGCGACTCCTCTGCCTATCCTCCTCCGCTTGGGTACCCCTCCTCCTAGCCGATCGGCTAGTTCGTTTGCCACACCTCGAGCCAGAATTTGCTGCCGTCTGCTGTCCGGTCTCGACCAGTCTCTTTTCTCTCGGCCTCGCCGTCCTCCCCCCCTCCCCCCCCCTTCCAGCATCTCAGTCCCCTGCCCGCGTCTGCGCAGGGCTTCGCCTTCACCATACCGCGCAAGACGAGTCGGCCGGGACAGCCTGTTGGTCTGCAGCAAGCCGAGAGTCCTCTCTCCGGACCGCTGGAAGCCATGGCTGCTCTCATACGGAAAGTCTATGACTGGTGGTTAAGGACATTCTGGTGCGTGCACACCCTCTCCTCGGCTGGAAATGCGCGAGGGAACCCGCCGAGACGAGAGACACGCTGACAAGAGCCGCTCGCTATCTAGGGCGACAGAAATGGACGTCACCATGCTCGGCCTCCAGAACGCAGGCAAAACATGTCTGCTGAATGTCTTATCGGTATGCCTGCCATTTTCCTTCCTCGCTCCATCCCCCCCGGGCCATCGGGCCAGACCTCTTCACCGTGCGCCACTGCGCCAGCCAGAGAGCTAGCCCTGCTGACGTCTTTCTCTCTCTAATTTCCAGGGTGGGGAATTCACCTACGAGTAAGTGCTGTGGAACTCTTGCCTCTCGTCTGTCACGACGAGCCATGTCCAGACGAACCGCCACGCGCATACAGCCGCTGCGCATGCACCGAATGCGCACCATCGCGTCTGGCGTGCTGCATGCTGCGTGCTGCATGCCCGTCTGCCCGCCCGCCTGACCACCCCCGACCTCCTTCTTTCTCCCTCTCAACACCCCCTCCCTCCCCCCCCCCCCCCCCCCCCCCCCCCCCCCCCCCCCCGCCTCCCGCCTCCCGCCTCCCCTCCTCTGTGTCTCTCCATCGGTGGCGCTCTGCTAATGTGGGGGGTTCTCTGTAGCACCATTCCAACCATCGGGTTCAACATGAAGCGCGTACAAAGAAACAACGTGACGATGAAGTGCTGGGACATTGGTGGCCAGCCGCGATTCCGGCCCATGTGGGAGCGATATTGCCGTGGCGTCAACGCCATACTGTTTGTGGTCGACATTGCCGACATGGGGAAACTAGAGGCGGCACGGGAGGAGCTGCACTCCATAATGGAGCAGCCCACCCTCGACGGTATCCCGCTGCTGGTTCTGGGCAACAAGACCGACCTGCCAGACAAGCTGTCCGTCGACGAGCTGATTGACGCGCTGGATCTCAAGGGCATCGAGCACCGCGAAGTGTCCTGCTATGGCATCAGCGCAAGGGAAGAGACCAACCTAGAGGCCGTGCTATCGTGGCTGGTCAAGCGGGCCAACCACAGATGAACGAGTTCCCCCCCCCCTCCCCCCCCAACGAAACCAACGACAAACAGACCGCAAAAAGAGGCACCGAAATAGGAAAACAAGAGCCGCGCCGTGAAGATACAGAATATGGGTGGTCGTAGCGGCGGCGGCAGCAGCGCCCGGCGGCAACCTGATTTCAACTCGTTCGATATATAAAGGACTGGCGGGTGGGAGGAGGGAGGTAGGGGGAGGAGGGAGGGGTCTTTGCTTTTGCATCCGCTTTGCCGCTCTCCTGTTTGTTTGGCTTTTTGGCCTTTCTTTTTGGTGATTCCGTGTGTGTGTTTCCTGCTCCTCTGGGTCTCTGGGTTCTGGTGTTCTTTCTGTTTTCGTTACCTTTTTCGCTGCTCTTCCTGGGTCTGTTCTTTTTTTTTTTTTTTGCCTGACTTGACTACAGCTGCTGTTTGGAAGGCTTCGTCCCCCGGCTCCTCTCTATTTTTGGTTTTGCTTTTTGTTGGTTATCTGTTGTTCCGTTGTGCTGTTGTTCTGTTGTTTGGCTCGTACGCCCGACTTGCATTTTTTTTTCTGATCTGTTTCTTCTTTGCTCGCTTCTTCACTCGCTTTGCTGGGTTCGCATCTTTTCTTTGGTTACCACCATCTTCTGGTTCTGTTCGCTTTCTGTACTCTCCTTTTTTTGTTTCTCCCCCCCGGCTTGACGAAGGCACGACGACACCCCAAGGACCAAAATAAGACATTAGTATTTGGCCGGCAACGACCGATAATATATAAAGCTTCCGCGAGCCCGAAATGACGCTGGCCAGTTCCGCAGCACAGGGGGACATGGACTCCCTGCTTTCTTGTAATTGGCCGCTAGACTAGGCCCGTAGGAAGCTTTCTGCAAAGCAAGATGCTCTTGCAAGTACTTCTTGCCAAGACATGCCAGGCGGGGGGAAAGGCGGTTGGACATTCGCTTGAGTGGTCCAGCTCCCGACCTTTTTGTTCCCAAAGCTTCTGTAGAGGAGGATGAGGGGGGGGAGAGGAGAGAGGAGAGGGGAGAGGGAATAAATGGGAGAACGTCCGCAGGTGAGAGGTCGTATAGAGGTTGCAAGAGGGGAGGGGGAGAGGTGGGAAGAAGGAGGGGGAATGGCATGAGGTGTCTGCTATTTAATGCAGCAGCTCGACAGCCCCAAGAGACTGTTGTCGTAATCAAATACAAATAATGACAGCAATACACACTTGCACACAGGAATGCACACTATTTATGTATTTTTATGTGTCGACTGCTATTAGTACAATGTGCTGCTGTTGCTACTGCTATGGCTGCGGCTGCGGCTGCGGCTGCGTGTCAAAAGCACACTGCTGCACGTTGTGCCAACGCATCACTGCGTCGGGCAAGACGCGGTAGGAATGCAGGCCAGATAAAGTGGACAATCTAATACCACAGATATAAGGATTTCCGGCGGCTGGCAGACGATTGGCCCCCTTGCTCTTCTCTTCCCCTCCTCCCCGCTGGCCAGGCCAGCACATTGCCCCCCCCCCCCCAAAACCTGTATCCGCCCAGCAGGCGTGCTCAGTCAGCAGCCATCTAGAAAGCTGTGGAAGCTGTACATACGAGCACAGGTATCTTACTCGCAGAGGGCCACGGGAAAGCTTACATGCGAGGGAGATCGTCCGGAACTTTGTCAAAAAAAAAAAGCTTCTACACACACGGGAAGATTGACATTCCTCCTTGTCATCCCTTCCTCTCTCTCTCCCGTCTGCCACGGAAAGGAATAATGCTGTTCTCCCCTGTGGTGTCCACTTTTTTATTTTTCCTGAAGGGTTTCATGCCAGCGCTCTCTTTCAGACTTGGATAAAAGAGAGTTTAGACCCTTGCTTCGGGCTGGTGGAGAAGACAGCCTCAGTGTCAGGTCTAGTCGTAGGCCGCTGTTGTAGGGCGCGACAGCGGGGAGGGGGCAAGGAGCCGGCGGCACGTCGCATTCTGGTAGCAGATGGTCGCAGATGGTGCAGATGGTCCGCCGGCTGCCTCTTTGATAACAGAGCCGTCCTGTTGTGTGTTGTGCGCGCGGATCCAAATCTCTAGGCTGTCCAGACTGCAATCTATGGAAATTGGCCAAGCCATTGGCAATTAGCAAAAAACATACGAGTAAGATACGATACGAACACGGTACGGCATCCTGCGGTCGGCCGTCAGCACGGCGCTGGAAGGAAGCTTCTGCTGCCCTGCACTGCCCTGCCGTCGTAGGAGGATTGTTTTTCGTCTTTATCGCACTTTGGGCACCACGGTCATAGAGCTGCGGCTTGAAACCCTCCGAATGCGATTCCAAACACTCCCGGCAGCCGACACCGAGGACAGGTGGGTCCAACCACATGGTGGACACAGCCACATTTGTGGCCGCTTGGCAGGTGAGCCCTCTGTGGATTGGGTGGCATTTTGGAGAGAGTGCCCGCATAAAGCCAGCCTGTCGCCTCGGGCGAGTATTTGTGCTCGTGCTATTTGCATTTTGCGTCTCTCTTTTTTGTTGATGAACACGGCACCAGTCTCTGACGCATCACTATCACCTTATTTGATTCCACACGCCGGCCGCTTCCGTGTGTGCTCTTTGGACGGGTGCCAGGAAAAAAAAAAAAAAAAAGACAACTTCGTCCACTTCCTTTGTTGGATGACGACGTCACTAGGCCTCCACGCCACGCTACATATTTATACGGGGGAGCAGCGCCAGCAGCGATTACTACAAATACTTGGTTTGCACAGTGGTCGACGCTAGCCTAGAGCATTGCCCCAAGCTGTCACAGCCACCAACAGCAGGAGTCTCCGCCTTAAACACGCCAGTCCACCCTCCCCAGACCCCAGTCAGCCCTCATTTTTTGTTCTTTCCATCTGCTACTGCCACGACACAACTATTTCTTTCCACAGTCGCTCCGACTCTCGATTTTCGCATCACCCCAAGCATTGCGAAATCATCACACGAACGAAGACGCGATACTATTGACACCAAATTGCGACCTTTTTATCACAATGGCGCCCACACAAGACGCTGCATTCGCGCATGCGGCACGATCGTGAGTCCCCATCTGCGACGGCTTTGCAATCTCTTGCGCCGCCGCCGCGCGGCTGAAGCCCGCATCGTCACCCGCAGCCTGCTAACCTGTCGTCTTTCCAGCGTCTGCCCCTCCGGCTACTATTACAGCCACGGCTACTGCCGCTCACACTGGTACTGGTACGGCCGCTGGATTCTCACCGGTGTCATCATCCTCCTTTTCATCATCTTCCTCGCGGTCCTCCTCCGCCGCAATCGCCGCAACCGCCGGATGGGCGGCGGCCAGCAGCCCATGTACGGCACCGGCTGGATGGGCAAGTGGGGAGGCGGCTACGGCGCCCAGCAGCCGGGCGTGCAGACCTACCCGCCGCCGCCACAGTACAGCCAGCAGCCCCCGGTCGGCGCCCAGTACACCGGCACCACCTACAACAGCAACCAGGGCTACTACGGCCAAAACACCGGCAACAGCATCCCGCTGCAGCAGCCGCAAAACACCTACTACCCGACGCGCGCGGCCGCAGACGATTATGCGCCGCCTGAGGGTCCGCCGCCGGCCAAGCACTAGATGCAGCAGGCACGAGACAAGAAAGAGGGGGGATAGTAATCGAGAGGAGGGAAATGATAAAGACAAAGAAGACGAAAGCGGACAAGTGAATCCGACAAAGAAAACCGACAAAGAGACGGAAGAGACTCGACACAAACCACCGAGTTGGCCGCTCGAGATATCACCCATACAAGGGGAGATCTGATGACGGGACTGAATTTTCATGTTTTTTTTCTTTTTACCAAATGATAGTAGGCGTTGGGGGAGACCGGCTCTTGGGGGTTGCAATGGGAGGAAATGTTTATGCAACTTTGTAATGTTACATGGATCTTGCCTGGAGCCGCAGGCTCCTATACCAAACAGGAATATGTCGAGTGCTTTGAGCCATGCCAGACTGAACTTGAATGCCTGTGAACCCTCCTTGCACCTGGTGGCTTTCTGCGATACAAAGGCAAAAGGCAACAGGTAGACTAGAGTGCCTGTTCACGTGTGCACACCGTCGTCGTAAGCAGCGTGCGAATGCGTCATGGCGGGTATGCACCACGATGCTCGTTTTGGTGGACTCATGTGATCAGAAGATGGCTGTGTATGGCAATCACTAACCAAAAACGGCAGGCTCTTCTGCTGCGGCTTCGATCCGATGCGGATTTCGCATCCCAAAGATGACCAAGCTCGTCATCTCACGTCCTAGAGCAGGAGGAGGCGGGGTGGCTTCTGCATGGAAAGCGTTTGTGAGAGGTCAGGACTGCCCTGCTCGACATCCCACTGCTGAGCTGGTGCTGACAGCTGTTCCACAGCCGATCCAGGCAGCGAGCAGGTGTCCAGTCCGTTCACTGCCACAATGCGTCTGTCGGACAAGTAGACCCCTCTTTGTTAGTCTGGGACGATGTGATGTAGCCCATCCGAGTCGAGAACGGACACAGCTTCTGGTCGCCCTTGACGGTTCGGCTGAACACGGCCGTCGCTCGCTGGTCTCGACAGATGGGTCCGGGTTTTGTCCTCCTGGTAGCAGTGAGGCGGATGGCAACTCCCCAAGGCGTCTTAATCCAATCCGGCAGGACAGGCCAGCCGTTCGTGGCCCTGGGCCGCCATATATGGATGGACGTCAAGGTGACAACTCAGAGAGAGTTGTACCAGCCCTCGTACTCGTACTCGCAGATCGAATGATTGGTCACGTGTGTTTCATGATACGAGCGATACGAGCACCATCTGGGGTAGCTGGCAAAGTCGAAAGCGTGCTGCCTCGGACATACGAGCAGGCTTCAGGAGGCTGTTACACATCGGATGGAACTGCTCGTGTCTTACGTGGCTTGTCGAGAAGGCTCGCAGCCTGCAAGGGGGGGCACTCGCAACGTCAGTGGTGGAGACATGATCACTCGAGAGAGCTGTCTTGGCTGTATCACCACTGCCATCCATGGCACCGTGGCCGCTGACCAGGGGCCCCTTCAATCCCGACGGCGGCTACACGGTACGATACCGAACCAGCCAAACTCAAGATGACGAAGTGCAAGGCCACGCCCTGCTGAGAGCCACGACCGCCTGGCAAGGGGAGGCCTCGTCTTCCATGCGGCTGTTTGGGTCACGTTACCGTTGTGGCGATGCGCAGTGGCTCGTAACTCGTATGTACGAGACGAGACGAAAAGGCAGCGCCACATCTCCCATCTTCACGAGGCCACCCGCCACAGACCCGTTTATTCGGATCGCCGCAGCGCTAGCTCTAATTGCGAGGTCGGCCAAATTAAAACCAGACCAAGCTTATTTAGCAGAAAGAGGCATAAGAGGCATATATAGGACTCTCTGGTGGAGGACAAGGCCCATGGACAATAGAGAGCATACGTATGCAGGGTGCAACGGTAAGCGGTAGAGGCCCCTAAAAACGACAAGATAACAATGCTATTGGGATAAGCGTGCCAGTAATATGGGTTGGGCTGTGGGAGAGGACAATTACAGCGAAACGCCCTTGGCGAATCATACCGTCTCGCCCGCGCCCCTTCCTCTCTGATGGCACTTCTGGGCAGTGCTGTCTTCCTGCTTGCCCTGGCGAGCTGACTGCCAATCGACGTGGCGAGCAAGGTCTCTGCTGCGGCTCGGGCTATGCGCGAGGCCGCTCCGGCGACCTGGCACTGTAATATCGACTCCCCTGGCACGAAAACGAAAAATAAGAATGCAAATACGGTTTACGGTTTACGGTATACGAAAGCCGAGCGAACTGCGCCCCCTTTTGCAGACCGCCCCCCCCCCCCCTAGCATGCTTATTATTCTTGCTGTTTTGGGGCCTTTTTTGGGCCCCGCCGCCGGTCCCCTACAGGCTATAGCGCCCCTTCAGCGCGATGGGTCCGCCTCTGGCGCCAAGCAACCCTTTGCGAGTTGCGGCACGTTGGTGTCGTTTCGCATGCGGCCTACGGCCAGGGGTGACTGCAGATGATCTGGTGCCCCTGCATCAATTTCTCCCACCCCATCCATTTCCGTCCACCCATTCCTCGCGAAGGCGCTCGCCCACCCGCACACTTGGAAGTCTTTCGTATCTTTTTTTGGTGACGATGCCATCAAAGAGTTTGCCTTCACGCTAGGCTGTCCGTCGTCTTGCTGCGCCCTTCTTACCGTTTTCTTACCGTCATTCCTTTGGCATTCCTTCGTTCTCTTGGCCTAGATCTTTTCTTCTTTTTTTTTTCTTTCGCCGTTTTCGTCGAGGCCTCTTTTCGCTCTCCTTCCTTCGGATCTTCCTAGAAACCGCCCCAACGCGCTGATCGCGACCCGAAGCGCTCGACAGCTCTTCTGACAGGATCGAGAACACGGCCCGCAAGCCACTTCCCTTTCGTTTTGGTCTATTCGTTTGATCGATTCGTATACGAAAGACCCCTTCGCTGGACGACTCGACCGACTGATTCCCTGCGGCAAGCCGTGAGATTTTAGCCGGCACACACACGCTCTCTCTCTCTCTCTTTACGAACAAAGAGGCGGGAACACGACGACCGTATCTCATAGCGCTGTCGATCCCGACTTTATATTTTGCCACCTTTCCAGGATCACGAAGCGCTTGAGCTCTACGGCCGGGAGCACAAGACCACGGCGCGCTGTCCGACGCTTATCTTCTCCTTTTTTTTTCTTCTCTCGCCCGTGACACACGGCCGGCTATGGAGGCATAGCCAGCCCCCGAGCTGCGAAAAATCAATTCCACCAAAAGCCCGCCCTCGCCTACAATTACTGTCGTTTCTAGCTCTGCGTTTCAGTTTTTCGCTCTCGCTGAGGTGCCAGGGTCGAAACAGGAGGCGATAATATTAATACGACAGTACTACTTCGCCTCAACTTCTCTGAAACTACCATCCCTCCCCTCCCCCCCCCACGTCCGGCCAACACCGCGGTCAGCCTCCACAATGCCTTCCATTGACATTGCCATGGCCCAGAGCCTGGGCAGAAGGAGTGTGCTGGACGTGCTAGCAGCCGCCATACATCCGGTGCTCTTCCGAAGAGACATCAGCAGCAAGATCAGCGACGTCAAAACCGCCTTTTCCAGCTGGGACAACTGCATGAATGCAGCCTATTGCAAGTATGTCTTGCCCAAATGCGGCTCTCGTCTCCCCACTCCTCCAGTTGCGTTGCTGACCTGCGTTCTCGCAACAGATGGCCTGTAATTGCCCTGATCATCATCGGCGGCCTGATCATCCTCTCCATCGTCTGGTGCATTGTGCGCTGCGCATGCTGCGGAGTGTCGTGCTGTTGCGAATGCTGCCAATGCCTTAAGTGTTGTGGCAACTGCTGCGGCATGTGCGACCCTCCGCGCGGCAAATCTCACAAATACCTTGACGAGCCGTACATTCCGCCGCACCAAGGGTACCGCTCCGAGCCGCCCATGGATGCCGACAACAAGAGCACCTTCAAGTCGGCGGACAACAACCCCTTCAAGCCGGCCGACCACGCGCCGCAGTATGCCAGCTACGACGTCAGCAAAAAGGAGCCTATCGGCGAGGATTCGCTCCCCGAGATGCCCAGCTGGGAGAACGCCAACCATAAAAAGGTCCTCGTGGAGGACGAGTCCGTGGAGCTGTCGGACCTGAAGAAGCCCGAGGCTGCAGGTCAGGCCGTGCCATTAATGTCTGGCGCCAGCCGGTCGCCGGTCGCTGGCAGCCCAGGTGGCATGGGGAATTCCTATGCGGCTCCGGGGGCAACCTCTCCGACGGCAGCATCGACCGGTGACTACATGGCTGCTGCTGCCATCCCGGCCGTGGCCAGGACCGGCAGCACAGACCCGTACGGTCGGAACAACCAAGGATACAACAACAACCAGTTCAACAACAGTCAGTTCAACAACAGCCAGCCCAGCAACAACGGTGCTTATGGCGGTGGCTACGGCGACGACTACGGCTACGGCCAGCAGGGCATGGGAGCAGGAGGCCAGTCGCCAGTGCTGTACAACAACCAGCAGCCTAGATTCGCCAGCCCGGCACCACAGCAGCAGCAGTCTAGGTATGCCAGCCCGGCGCCGCAGTTCGCCAGCCCGGCACCACAGTCGCAGCAGTCTAGATACGCCAGCCCGGCGCCGTCGCAAGCCTACCAGGCCGCCGGCGGCTACGATGATTTCCGAGGTACGCCGGGGCCGCAGGGCTACGGCATGGACCGCCAGACGCCCCAGCCCCAAATCCCAGAGATGGGCGGTGATGATCAGGCCTATGGCGCTAGTGCGGGAGGAGGGTATGGCTCGTCAGGATATGGAGGTGCCGCTGCCGCCGCGGCGCCATACGGCGGGGCATCCAACTCGCCTCGGGCGCTGACCAACCGGCCGCCGCCATTGCGGCAGTACTCTTCCACTCCGCTGAACAACAACGCCAACAGCGGCACCATCAGCGAGATGCCGGGCTCGCCGGGCTCTCCGGCCAACCTGCAGAACAACGCCGGCTTCGACTTCAGCTCGGGGTACAGCCGGCCGCCGACACGGGACCGCGACACCTACGGGTTCCCCAGGACGGCGTCGACAAGCCCACCTCCACTGGCCCATCCGCAGCCGCAGCAAGCCTCGTACCCTGGGTACCGGGCATACCAAGGAGGGCAGAGCGGCGGGTGGAACTAGAAAGATAAAATATCAAAAAAGAAAACCAAAAAAACCTCTAATAGGAGCAGGTCCTTCTTGAAATTCTTGAATACCCTGTCTTTTTCTGAGCTCTGTTTTTCATATTTTTTTCCTTCTAGCTTCATTTTTTTCTCCCTTGATCGATCCTTCTATCTTGGCGTCTGCGAGGAGCATTTCACTTTGCACGGAGTTTTCCTTTTCTTAGTGCTTTTTTTTTCAATTTCATTTTTTCATACAACGTCTACTGGTCTATTGTCACTGTCACGAATGAATCTTTACCAGCATCATTCTCACGATATGTGTGCATGTGCTTTCGGGTGGATTGGATGTCCGCCCTCACCCCCTTTCTTCTGCATTGCCAACTTTTCTTGGATAGGGACAGAAGACTTTTATTTTTTTGTGTATATTTTTGTGTTCTTGTACATTTGTTTTCTTCTCTTTGGCTTACGATGGTAAACTTTTTGAGGAGAAAAACATGCCAAGAGCGGAATGAGAATAGAGTTTTGGGTAGTCCGTCCTGAGAGCAACGTGCCATGTGATTGATGAAGAGTGACGGGTGTCTCGAATCAGACATGCAAGTGACTATCATTAGGGTGTAGCCCCGATCAATTTATTCATCATGTAAAAGATATATCTTGTAAGAGAATCAAGAGCACTATGATGCTTATGACCTCTTCGATTCCTTTGGCTCCCCATGCAAGATATGGTGAGCCTATCTCCCCACCTTTGTTATTTTTTTTTCCTCTTTCCTTTTTGCTCTTCCTTTTGGCTGCTGTGAAGCCCGCGTATGTAAATGCAAGCAAAACAAAACGAATGATAGCAGGCAGTCGCGTTCCTGTTTCCCCCCTTCCCCCCATTCATCATCCTTGGTATATCAAATTTGTGGGCCCCAAAAAGAAGTCGCAAACGCCGGTTCCCGATTTGTGTGTGCAGTGTGTGTTTTCCTCCCCGTCCTTCTTTGCCTCCCCGTTCTAGTTCCTGTTTCCGTTCCATAGTCGTCAAAAGGCCGTTGAAAGACAAAGGGAAAAATGCATATGCTGAAAAAAGAGAAAATAGGAAAAAGAGAACTAGAGTCGACTGTCTAGAGTCGACCGTCTGCGCACGAGTTTCAGTAGTCCCGGTAGAAGAAGCCGCCGCTGGACGTCACCACGTTGCTGCGGCCGTTCTGGAAGCTGCTCCGCGGGCTGCTGTTCTGGCTGCTGCCTTCGTCGTGAGCCCACGATGCCGTGGGCGCGGCGAGGTGGTCGGTGTCGGTGGCAGCGGCGCCCGGATGCTGCGTCTGGGCGGGTAGCTGCTGCTGCTGCTGCGGTGGCGGTGGCGGCACCGCCGTCTCGGCCTCGTGCTGCTCGGTCAGTGTGCCCACGGTCGACGCGCTGATGCCGGAAGAGGCCCGCTGGTGCGGGTTGCTGCCGACGGCGACGCCAGTGATGCCCAAGCCCGCCTTGCCCTGCTTCTGGCTGAGGCTGAGGCTGGTGCGGCCGCTGCCGCCGCCGACGACGGTGGAGCTGGCGGCCGTCTGGCTGCTGCCGGAGCGGGTGTGGGCGTGGGCGGTGGCCGTTGTGGCCATAGCCGTAGCCGCGGCCGGCGAGGCTAAGGCCGAGGCCGAGGCCGCCGACAGTGGCACGGCGAGGGCGGCGGCACCGCGGGCCGCATCGAACTGCTGAGGCGGCGAACGTGCGGCGAAGAACGGCACGGGCGGCAGGCCGCGGTCCTCGCGCATCTGCTCGTGGACGTAGTTGCCCTTGCCGTAGCCGGCGGCGGCGGGCGGAGGCGGTCCGGTGTATTTGTATTTGTGGTGGTGGCCGATGCCGCCGATGCCGCCGATACCGCCAGTGACAGCGTCCTCGGCCTCGCGGGCCAGGCGCTTCCTGCGCTGGCGGCGGCGGCAGGCGCAGACGGCCAGCACGGCGGCCAGCACGGCGGAGGCGGCCGAGCCCACGGCGATGCCGGCAATGGCGCCGGCGGCCAGCCGGGTGCGCGTGCTGCCCGACGAGGCCGAGCCCGTGATGAGCGTGGGCTCCGACGTGCCCGAGGCCACCAGGCCGGCGGTGCCCGACGCGTGCTCGGTGGCCACTATGGTGACGGTGCGGGTGACCGGGTGGTGCGACGTAAAGGTCAGCGTCGACGTGGCCGTGACGGTGGCGGCGGCGCCGAGAATGCGCGTCTCTGTCTGGAACAGGGTCGCGTACTCGGTCGACGTGCTGGCCGTCGTCGTCGTCGACGACTCCACCTTGGTCGTCACCGCCGTCACCGTCACAATGGCGCGGACCGTCGTCGTCACCGCCGTGGCCGACTGGTCCGTGGCTGTGGCCTCCCGCCGGCCATGGCTGTGGAACGGCGTGCCCAGCGTGGCTGCCGGCGTGTGGACCTCGGCGTCGGCGTCGGCGTCGACATCGGTGGTGATGGGCAGCTGGGCCTGGCTGGCGGCTGGGTCGATGATAGCCATCTCGACGTCGGCCTCCAGAACATCCTGCTTCGCCTCCGGGTCTAGCCCCCGTTCTCGCTCGTTCGCATACGCCGTCACAAAGGCCGTCGGCTCAGCTCGCTTGGCCACCAGCGTCGACGTCACATAGACCCAGTCCTGCAATAGCGTCAGTCGCAGTCGCTAGCACTCTTTCTTTTTTTTTTTTTCTTTTTCGTCTTACCGTCTCTGTGGCAGACGCACTGCTGATCGTCACCTCGACAACCGAGTTCACATCAGACGTCTCGACGACCTGCTCGAGAATGGTGGCAATCTCGGTCACCGTTGCGGTAGCGGTGACGGATACGGTGCTCGAAGCCGTTGTCGTAACCCTGTCCCCCCCCCAAAAAAAGATCAGCGTCCGCTCCAGCCGGTTGCAACATTCTCAACATTCTCAACTCCACTTACACCGGCAGGAAGCACTGGCCGTTGGTGCATGTCTGGCCGCTCGCACAGCAGGATCCTCCGCAGCACACGCCGCCAGAGGGGCAGCACCATTTGCTGTTGCTGTTGGAGCAGCACGTCCCGCAGGACGAGCAGTAGTTGATGTTGTTGCTGAAACAAAAGTTGGTGCCGTTGGCGAGACAGTCCCGCTTGTGGACAAAGGACGACGGGCCGCGGAAGCTGGCCAGCGGCGGACGGCTCTCGACACGCGGCTGCCAGCCGATGCCAAAGATGCCGGTTGGGTCGTCCACGGCGGCCGCCAGCAGAGCTGCTACGTCGACGGGGTTGGTGTCCTCGCTCACGTCATTATGGTTCCGGTCGAGGCCAACGGGCAGCAGCAGCACATTTTCGGGGACAGCAATGTCCTGTGCAGCCGCCGTGCAGCCCAGCACAAAGAGGACCAGTCGGCCTACAGCAGTGGCCATGGAGACGACGACTTCATACCGTGGTGGTGTTTGCGTGTATGGGAGATTGGGAGGGGAGTGGGAGGAGGGGGGAGAGGAGGGGGAGGAGAGGAGGAGGAGGAGGAAGACTTGCCAGAGGCAAGGGGCGGGAAAGATACAAATACGACGAAGCCCAGGCAGCGAGAGAGAGAGAGAGAGGAAAGCTGGTGGCGAGGAAAGGAAGATAAACTAAATTCTGCATACAAGCGGCCTGCATAGGAGCTACACCTGGGACCGGGGGTGGTCCACACAGCTCGGAGGCTGGTCTGCAGCAGTTTAGGCCTCTGCACCCTCTTTTTTTTTTCTGTTGTGCCCATCCACCAAATAGCGGCATCTTAGTTGACGAGTAGGCATCGTCATCAGCCCGGGAGAGCTAGACGAATGGAAAAACGCTCGTGACGCTGGGTAAGCCGTGAGCGACTGTGCCAATCGGGCGAGGCGGTCGAGCACAGGGAGCGGCTTTGCAGCCGCGGCCATCAGCCATCCATCAGCAGAAAAAAAAGCACGACGGTGTGTAAGTCGAGCTGCTTAGTGCCAAGGCTGTGTGGAGCCAGTCCCAGAAAAAAACGACGACAAAGAAGAGGGCGGCAGAGAGCACGGAAGACGGAGAAAGCGGCGGAGGACGACAATTTTTTTGGCCCCAAAGGACCCCCAAAAAGCTGCTGGCCAGGAAAAAAACTGGGCAGGAAGAGACGGCACGCCGAAAATGGGCACCAGCGAGCCAGAGCTAGCCAGCTGGCACAGCTTGGCTCCAGCTGGTCTCTGCTGGGTCGTCTGCGGCCATTTTGGAGCTATGGAGGGGCATCTGTGGCCTTTTGGCGCCTTCGGGGTCCCTTTTGACGCCTTAGGAACCCTTTAGGGGCCTTTGGAGTCCTCTAGGGGCTATTTTGGCGCCCACGGACCACGCTGCTGGGGCACACACAGCCGACCGCCGATCCAATGGCGCCAGTGCTTCTGCGATGACGCAGCGTCGAGCAAAAACACTGCCCACGTTTGCCCATTTCGCCCAGTTTTTGGTCCGCCCAGCGCCCCAGGTGCTGTGGGCGTGCGTGGACGTGGGTGTGTGTGCATGTGTGTGCATGTGTGTATGCGTCGCTGCTTTCGGTCTGCGCGGAGACTCCACCGGACGGCTGGGACGTGCATTAGGGGCTGAGATGCTGAGACCGCTGAGACCGCCCAGCTCGACACTGATTCGGCGGCGACGCACACACGCACATGCAGCCTGCGGCGATGGCCCTGCACGAGTGCATGCGTGCGTGCGTGTGCCCGCCTCCTTCTCCTCCTCCCGACACCGCTTCAGCCAGTGACGTGCCACCGCGACTAGCAGGTTGGCTGACCAGACGGTGACCAGACGGGCGACCAGGCGGCGACGAGATGGTGTGGCCGGCGTCCGAAGGAACACGCAAGTGAGACTTGGGCTGCGGCCAAGGATCTGCCGACACGAATCAGATGCACAGAACGGCGGCGCAGCGCCCATTACGAGGAAACCGAGAGCCAAACGCCCTCCCTTGAAACAGCCTTTCCGGGAGGCGCCATTCGGCAATTGGTCATGGCCGAGGCTGGCGAGAGAGGACAAAGAGGCCAAAAATAAAAGAATAAAACAATGAAACAATAAAATAATGAATTTAAAAAAAAAAAAAGCTCTGCTATCTAATCTAGACAGTTAGTCTCAAAATACGGGAAAACTGCCGGAAACGGTAGCACAAGCCACACTGCCACATTTGTGGCTCATGTCTGACCCCTCCGGAATTGGACCATCCCCGTTCGTTTCTCACCGACGCGCCAGGCCTGCTTGCCATCTCACGCGTCCGTGCCCGTCGCTGACCTCACATCACCGGCCATGGATATCGACGACATTCTGCGCGAGGTTGACCCGAGCCTCGACCCCATTGCGGGCAGCGAGACCGCCGACCTGCAAGCCCTGACACGTGCCTGGGTTGCCGAGCGTTCGGCTCCGGAGCTGCTAGCGTGAGCATGAGAACCGACCGACCGACTCTTGACCGACTCTTGACCGGCATATGGCTGCGTGTTCTCCGGCTGACGTCTGACTGCAGGTGGCCTGCCAACGGCCTGTTTGAGCGCATCAGCAAGCGCATCAAGCGCCAGATCGAAAAGGTCGAGGAGATGACCGGCGACATGGACCCCAAGACCAACTTTGTCCTCATCGTGATCCAGACCGAGCTCGAGCGCTTCAAGTACCTGGTGCGGAGCTATCTGCGCGCCCGCATTGCCAAGGTACGCTGCGGCCGACAGAGTGCACACGCGAAAAGAAAGGCCAATAGTGGGCCGATACGCTGACACCCACCCTCCAGGTCGACAAGCACACCCTGCACTACCTCTCTACCCCGGAGCTGCGCGCGCGCCTCTCCGAGACGGAGCTGGCCTACGCCACCCGCCACCAGGCCCTGCTGCACAACCACTACCTGTCCTCGTTCCTGTCGTCCTTCCCCCCCGCTCTGCAGAACCTCAACGACACCGCCGGCAACATTAGCATGATCGACAGCCCCGACCTCGACTCGGCCGTCTTCATCCGCCTGCTCCAGGACGCCGTCGTCCAGGGCCACGGCACCGACGTCGACGAGGCCGTCAAGGGCCGCGGCGGCGACATCTTCATCCTGCGATGGTCCGACGCCAAGCCCCTCGTGGATGTCGGTGACGCGGAGCTGGTGTGAGTGCGGAAAAGCCGACATGATCTCTCCAGGACGCCGTCTCTCCAAGACGGCTAGTTCTCCTTACGGCGCCACCGAGTCCCCAACTCCCATGCCGACGGGCAGGGCGTGCTGCTGCTGCGACGCATGCCACGCAAAACCGACAAGCCAACAAGTGGCCCATCCGGGCCATGGCTACCTGCCAGGCCGATCTGGATACGATCTCGCACTGCGCGTGGCGGAACAATGGGCGCTGTGTATATACGAGGTCTCGTACCGCGCGGCACCACCACTCTCCAGGTGGTAAGCCATGCACCACAAACCTGACGATTATTCCCAGAAAGACCTACGGCTGCTGCGACTAGGCTTATCTAGCGCAGGCCGGATGGTGTGCGGTGCTCGTATCAGCTGTCGCCACCCGGCTGATCGGTATGGATGGCGGCAGGCGTCAGTTCTTTGATACGAGACGCAAGATGCTCGCTGGAAGCATGACAGCGGCAGATTCCAGGAGGCCAGTCAAAGGGAAATGAATAAGCAAAAAAAAAAAACCTTGGCAATGCGATTGACTACGCAACGAAATGCATAAGCAAGAGACCGACCTGCATAGAACTCAATGGACGGAGGTTCGCTTCGCGGATCTGCTATCCCCAATTTCCCACTGCATGACTCGTCCAGTTAGATTACTGTCACGGTGGGGCTGCAGAAACATGCGATCCTGGGGAATCAGCCAAGCCCTCTCTGGTGGCTGGCAATGTCCGGTCGATCGCTTGTTATATTATCAATCCAGACATGACAATAGCTCTTTGCCTTGTTCCGCATGCTCCGTGCTTTCATGATGACTTTGCAAAGGGCAAGATACCCCACAAATTGCCAGGTGGTTACCGCAGGCATGCAAATCCGGTACCCGTAGATCGCGATTCGGGTGGGCGGAAGGCGTCGCCGGACGGTCAGACCTCTACGAGTAGCAGTCACAGCTCGGACCGGGCGTCACGTGAAAAGAGTTTTTTCAAGATGCAGCGATGCAGCGATGCAGCGGACGCAGCTGTGATATGTACGAGTACGCAGGGTCGGGCAGCTGCACCATGTCCTCACAATGACGTCCATCTGACTTCTGACACCCAAGATAGACTTCTGACACGGGGGAACGTCTCCATCTCTAGCGGGAATTCTGCACAAGTCAGGAGTGCAGGGCCGCATCACCAGCAAGCTCTCTCAAGCACGAACCCGACTGAACGCAGCTCGACGGGGTCTTGTGAGCCTGGACGACGACAAAAATAGCCTCATCATCATCGTCGACATTGCGAGGTACTCGTACAAATATTTGTACGCCCGCAGCCTGTTGTCGCATCCGAAGAGGGTAAGTCTTGACGTGGTGAACGCGTAAGATACAATGGTGGCAAGGTAACGTGGATGTGCTGGCTTTTTTTCCCTCCTTTCTTTTTTTTCAAACAGCGAATCACCGCGGCATAGGTGGCATTGATGCAGCGAAATACGAAGGGGGCACCGTGCATAACACAGTGAGACTCGACCACGCGCTGTTTCTTACGATTACATAACACGCGAGTTTCTCCCCTGGCAGAGCTGTGCCCCGTATAACCGTAAAAGTAACCTTTTTCTAGCCGAAATTAGGTCTGGGCGTGGGCCGGTTTTCATGGGCGGCGAAACAGGGGAGCACGACGAAGGATCAAGGAACCCCTTCGAGCAGGGAAAAGGAAAACGCCCAGCATTCTGCCGCTCGTAGAATCAGGCACTTCTACAGCAGAACAGAAGAGTCGTGGACGGGGCAGCCCAATCTCTGGTGTCTACTCTTACGAGCCAGAGCCGAAACATCAAATCAGACTCATTCCACTAGACGATGGACGTTGACGACGTGTCGTGAAAAAAATTACCCGCTTCCCCAGACCGTGCCATACATACATAGCACCGGAGTGGTCAGTCGCCTCCTCAGCTCGTATTGATTGGAGGAGCCGGGGGGGGCACCTGGCCAAGGCGCCAGGGGTGTTGCTGGCTAGCTCGTTCGTATTTGAGGGCTGAAGCGAGTGCCAACACAATACTGGCAAGTTCATTATTTGTACAGGGTGCAGAAGGGACGGAGGAGAAAAAAAAAAGAAATAATACTTGTTTACCTCGTATTTAGCAGTCCAACTCCCCCCCTTTCTCTGTTTCTCTCTTTGTTTCTTGTATTCCGTGATTTCTGACTCCGTTTTTTGTTTCTTCTTCCTCAGGGAAAGCAAAGCAAAGCTTCACATTCGTTGAATAGCATCTACACTCGCTAGCTTCTGTATCTTGTAACCATCGTTCACTTACACCAGCGGTTTTACTACCATTAATATTTACCTAATACCTACACCACCACCACCACCACCACCACCACCACCACCACCACTCATCAAGATGCGTTTCTCTACCCTCCTCGTCGGCGTCTTTGCCGCCCTGGCTGCTGCCCAGACCACGGCCACCACCACCACGGCGGCCACCACCAGCGTCTCTGGCGAGACTGCTGCCGAGTCCTCGGCTGCGGCTGAGATCACCACCTGCCTCGCCGCATGTGATGACACCGACGTGTCCTGCCGGGCCGACTGCATTTCTGTAAGTTTCCTACGCGTGACAAGATAGCAAAGATGATTATATATATCTATATATATACCAGATGCTAACTGAAGTCTCCAGGTCCCCGACCCTGACGCCACCCAGGCCAACAACACCAACAACTGCGTCGCCGCGTGCGACCAGGGCAACGGCACCGCCAGTGCCAACGAAGCCTACACCGAGTGCGTCTCCAGCTGCATCGCCGAGTACTACTTTACCACCAGCGGCACCATCGCCGGCACTGCTGCTGCCACCGCTGCGAGCACCGCCACAGGCACCGCTGCCACGACGACCGGCACTGCGACTGGCACCGCTGCATCTGGCTCCTCGACCGCTTCGGGCACCGCCGCCGCGTCCGCGACTGGCAGCAGCGCCGCCAATGCCAATGCCGTGCGCCTGGGCTCCTCGGCCGTCGGCCTGGTTGGCTTCCTGGCGGCCATGCTGGCTCTGTAAAGAGAGCAGCAGAGAGAAAGGAAAAGTGGGCATGTCAATGTCGTTGGGTTGGACAGGGGTCTTGTCTTTCGCTTTTTGCAATTGCATTGGGTCATTTTGAAGGAGGAAAAGAAAACACTTTCAAAAAATCAGGCATATATAGGGGGAACAAAAAGGAAAGGGGCCTTGTGCATTGTCTGGGATTATGCCTCGTGGACGAAACGCTTGTATGATTTTGTTCAAAAAGGGGGCGTGTTTGCTTGTTTGTTTTTGCATTTGTCCAGATATGATTTGGATCTAATTTATGAGGGGGAGTGAGCGAGTTTCGTCTGCAACCTATTGGCAACATCTCGAACACGCAGGATCCCGCATTTTGTTTCCTATCTGTTGGTATCGCAACGTGCATGCATGCGCCAAAAAAAAAGCTACCTCTTGGGCTGGACCGGTGAGACGTCGCGCAGCCAGGGCAGCCCGAGCTGCGCCATCTCGACAGCCAGCTGGAACAGGTAGTCGAGGCTTTTTGTCTGGTCAGCCAGAGACAAGGAAACAGGAAACGTCCGGAAGAGCTCTCACCTCTCGCACTGCGTCTTGGCCTGGTGCACCGAGTCGCCCCACACGTAGACGCCGTGCCGCCGCACCAGCACGGCGTACGTGTCCGGGTACTTGTCCATGGCTTCTTCGAGGTACTCGGTCAGGTCCTCCTCGTGCGCCGTGTTCTCGATGACGGGGATGCGCAGCGTGTCGTGGTAGCCCAGGTTGCCGGTGCGCTGGTACCCGCGGCGGAAGCCCTTGATCTGCTCAATGTTGTTGATCTGGAACTCGTTGCGGTAGTTGGGGTACGGCTCCGGGCCGGCCTTTTCCAGCAGCAGCGTCACCAGCACCGCCCAGTGGCTGTGCGTGTGGATGCAGCAGCCGGCTCCGCGCCGCGTGAACGCCGCCAGAAACAGCGGTGTGCACTGCGACGGCTTCAGGTTCGGGGGGCTGCGCAGGTAGGTGCGCTGGATGCGCGGCGCCATGCCCGTCCCGGGTTGCGTCTGGGCAATGCTGGCCTTCTGCTCGGCCGCATACTCCTCGTTGGCCTGGATGGACAGCACGTAGATGTCCGTGTTCTTCATGAGCTCCTTTTGCACGCCCGAAGGCGCAATGTACACGAGGTCACTGTGGCTTTGCATGAGCTCGTCTGCTGCCTCGATATCATCGGAGAAGACACTGCCCTTTCTTCCCCAGCAGCAGAGAGACTCACTCCTGGCGGATAGAGGCGCCGCCGCCTGTGCCAGTCACCCAGCCCAGGGTCCAGAACTTGGCGCACAGCGATGGGATCAGGTTGGCCGGGTGCTCCGGGTCCGCAGACACGATGAGGTGGTCATTGTTCCCCGTCGCCGCGCCGGGCTTCGCATCGCAAGCGGGGCCGCACATTTCTGTCTGTTTTATGCCCTGTTCCCCACCCCGTCTTGTCCCTGACTCGGTCGAATAAAGGCACAACGAGTGAACAGGTGGCCTCAGCTGCTTCAGAAACCAAGAATTGTGACCCACGCTGTCTGCCAGAACGAATTGGGCCGTTTTTTATGGGTTGCACGGGAACTCTCGAGGTTCAATGATGCAACGGCAGGTCGGAGGAGCTCCGAATAGGGAAGCCGGCAAGAGCAGCCTTTTGACGGGCCAGAATTTTCCTAGCTGTGGAGACCCGCCAGCGTTTTTCGTCCCTGGAGACTGGCGCCACTCCATGTCTTGTTGGTGCCATAGGCCACTGTCATGTCATGGCACGTGGGCTCTGCAGCGCAGCAGAGACACGCCGTGGACGCGGGATGCTCCGCTATGATGGAGGAGCAAATGACAGCTGTTCTTTTCGGCCTTTTTGCAGGGAGAGAGATCGAGATAGCCCCGAGAATGCCACACTGTCACAGCCAGGCGGCGGCCCCGTCTGAAATAGAGCTTCATGAAACTCTTTACTCGTAGGCCAATACTCGTGCAGCGACTCAGCCGCGCCAGAGAGCGGCCGGTTGCTGTCTTTGTTAACCCCCCCTGTCCACATTCCAGAGCCTGGCGGCGTCTCTGCATTTCGCTCTGTCTCACTTGTGCAGCCTAGCGTTCACGACGTCTTGTCATGGACGAAAGCCTCATCCTGTGCTTTGTGACTTCGTAGAGATGCAGCACGAGAACAGGCCACGTGTGGGAGCCGGCGACAGAGAGCGGCTCCGTGCGTGGAAGATTCGAAGCTCTTCCAGCGACCCCCCCGAAATCCGCTAAAGGTATGCGTAATTGGAGTTGTGTCAGGCCAGCCTCAGCAGCAAAAGTCCGCCCCGCAGGCTGGAAGATACCTGCTAGAAAGAGCTCGGATTAGCGTGTCAACGCTCTATGTGCTCCGCAGGGAGTGGCAGGGAGTGGTCCCTGTCGGAGATCCTGACCAATCAGAAGCCACAATGGGCATTGAGCCACCCTGTGAAAGTGAGCGACGGGACAAAAAAAAAGGACACGTTGGAGGAAGCGAAACCTCATAGCTCTGCCAAACTGGTCTTTAAGAGATTCTCCCCACAAAACTACACCGTTCGGAATCTTTTTTTCTCCTTCTTCTTTTTCTTTCCTCTCTCCAATCCGGCCCAGGTCGCTTCACCATCACAACTGCTGCCTTTTGTGCACCTCTAGGCGCTGTTCTCCTTTTCGGCTTCTCTTTCTTTCTTTGCCATCACATCTCATCGCGTGCGACGAGAGCTCCCCCTGCATCACCAGCCTCCTTTTACTTTCTTTTCTTCGTGGCCCCAGGCCGCTTCTACTTTCACTATGCGTTTCACTCCCGTTGCTGCCGCCGTCGGCGCAGCTCTCCTGGCAGGCAGCGCCTATGCCGAGGATGTCAAGGATGAGAGCTCGTCTACCGCGACGGCTGCGTCGTCGGCCGAGCTTCCCACCTTTACCGTACGTTTCTGCGCGATGTCGAGCTTCCCCTTCTTTTCTGCTTTCCTGTTGTTTCTGCTTCTGCATTTTCCGTTCTCTCTGTGTCGTGCTTCTCGCTGACAGCTCTCTCCAGCCCTCCGATATCAAGGCGGACTTCGTCGAGCAGTTCACCGATGACTGGGAAACCCGGTGGAAGCCTTCGCACGCCAAGAAGGACATGACCGACTCCGGTAAGGACACGGAGGAGTGGGCCTACGTTGGCGAGTGGGCCGTCGAGGAGCCGACGGTGTTCAAGGGCATCGAAGGCGACAAGGGCCTGGTCGTCAAGAACCAGGCCGCCCACCACGCCATTTCGGCCAAGTTCCCCAAGAAATTGGACAACACCGACAACACCCTCGTTGTGCAGTACGAGGTCAAGCTTCAGAGTGAGTTTTTTTCTGACTGGTTTCTCTTTTTTTTGGCCACTGGCGTGGAGCTCTGGAGCTAACTCGAGACGCAGACGGCCTGAACTGCGGCGGTGCCTACATGAAGCTCCTCCGTGACACCGAGGCGCTGCACCAGGACGAGTTCTCCAACACGACGCCGTACGTCATCATGTTCGGCCCCGACAAGTGCGGCCACAACAACAAGGTCCACTTCATCTTCAACCACAAGAACCCCCTGACGGGCGAGTATGAGGAGAAGCACCTCAAGACGCCTCCCACGGCCCGCATTGTCAAGACCACCGAGCTGTACACGCTCATTGTCCACCCCAACAACACCTATGTTATCGAGCAGAACGGCGAGAGCGTCAAGGAGGGCAGCCTCCTGGAGGACTTCACCCCCGCGGTCAACCCCCCTGAGGAGATTGACGACGCCGAGGACACCAAGCCCGAGGACTGGGTCGACGAGTCCCGCATTGCGGACCCCGAGGCCACCAAGCCCGAGGACTGGGATGAGGAGGCTCCGTTCGAGATCGTCGACGAGGAGGCCACCAAGCCCGAGGACTGGCTTGACGAGGAGCCGCTGACCGTGCCCGACCCGGAGGCCGAGAAGCCCGAGGACTGGGACGATGAGGAGGATGGCGACTGGGTCGCCCCCACGGTGTCCAACCCCAAGTGTGCCGAGGTGTCTGGTTGCGGCGAGTGGACGGCGCCGATGAAGAAGAACCCCGAGTACAAGGGCAAGTGGACCGCCCCGATGATCGACAACCCGGCCTACAAGGGTGTCTGGGCGCCGCGCAAGATCAAGAACCCCGACTACTTTGAGGACAAGACCCCGGCCAACTTTGAGCCCATTGGCGCTGTACGTTTCCCCCCCCCCTCCCTCTCTCTCTTTTTCTTTCTTCAACCCGCAGACTAACAGTGTCGGCAGATTGGCTTTGAGATCTGGACCATGCAGAACGACATCCTGTTCGACAACATCTACATTGGCCACTCGGTCGAGGATGCCCGCAAGCTTGCCGAGGAGACCTTCTTTGTGAAGCACCCTGTGGAGAAGCAGCTGGAGGATGTCGCGAAGCCCAAGAAGGAGGACAAGCCGAAGTCGCCGTCCGACCTCGTGTTCACCGAAGACCCGATCAAGTACATCAAGGAGAAGGTCGACCTGTTCCTCACGCTGGCGGCCAAGAACCCGCTGGAGGCGGCCAAGTTTGTGCCAGAGGTCCCGGCTGCCATTGGTGCCATTGCCGCTCTCCTGATCGGCGGTCTGCTCATCATCGGCGGCAGCTCGGCTGCGGCCCCGGCCCCGGCCGCGAAGAAGGTGGAGACGGAGAGCAAGGAGAAGGACGAGAAGGTGGCCGCGACCTCGGGTGCCGACACCGCCAAGGAGGGTGTCACCAAGCGCACGACGCGCAGCCAGTCGTAACGGGGAGAAGGAAACAATACCAAAGGCATATGCTGGGGAAGAAAAGTGGGAGGAAGCAAGAAAGAAGCGGCGGCCGTGTAGGACTGTGTGTCTGTGATTTGCTCGTCTTTTATTTCTATGTCAGTTCTCTAGTTTCAGGCGCAATGCAGGTGTATTCTAGGTAAATATGCCGTGTTCGGAGTGTGACTGCGTATGGTAATATGCATCAAGGGGAGCTCAAGGGGAGCACTCGGTATTCGAAGCCCTCGGGCCGGGGCACCGAGCCGTCTCGCCTTGGCAGCAGCAGCGACATCACGTCTGATCTCTGCCGAGATGCCGCGGAAGAAACGGTGTGATGCTGTGTGGCAGCGTCCACAGACGATGCCGATGTCTGCCTGGGCATCTCGCGTTCGTTCCTGCCGTGTACTCGTACCTGCCTGTTTCCCAAGACCCGAAAATTGAGCCGACGAACCCCTCCTCTCCCCAATTGGGACCCTCGGCATTAGCGGTTCTGGACGCTGGCGAACCGCTGCTGCCCCACGCCGATTTCGTCTCTGCCAGTCCCCGTCTTATCGCAGCAACCGACGGCCTTCTCCGCACTTAGCCTCCGTCCTGTAAGTGAACAGAGCTTCTGCCACCCACGAGAATTTTCAGCGACCCTTGCCCCTCCAAAATCACACCGTCGTGCCTGTCTGTCGGGTCTCGTTTATAGGCAGGCTTTTTGTACACGCTAATTCGCTGTCCGCCTGGTAGGGTTTTGTCCACATCACACCTGCCCGCACTGAAGCCGACTCCGGCGTCTCTCTCCCTCTCTGTCTGTGGCAGCGTCTCAGCTGTTCCCCGACGCGCTTTTCCGCTCCGGCACCCCCATCGCAACTGCTCCTTCTGCTGCTTCTCCACCTGTACGCCGATATCCGCGGCTCTCTTGTTCCTTCCTTTCTTGGATCACCCAATTCTTTTGTTCCTGTTTCCAATTCCTCTTTCTGTCTCTGTCTCTGTCTCCTTCTCTGCTCCTCTCCATTCCTCTCTCCGATTTCTCACGCCAAGCTCTGTTTTGCTGCTGCTGCTGCTACCACCATGCGTCGTTCGATATCTCGCAGCATCGCCGTTGCCGGCGCTGCTCGCCTGCCAGGCCGCCTCCTCACCGCTGGCCGTGTGAATGCGGTCGCGGCCACCCGGTTGGGCAGCCGCAGTCTCTGCGTGTCGGCAGCGCGCCACGGCCCGGCCGGTGCCGCCACCGACTACAACGACATCCGGCTGCCGAGCACGACGACCAGCTTCCCGACGGCGCACGCCACGGCGGGCTTCCCGGTCGAGGACTCGCCGTACTTTGTGGACAACCGCTTCCTGGCGTCAGAGACGACCGAGTTCATCGACCTGCACGACCCGGCGACCAACGAGCTGGTGACGCGCGTGCCGCAGAACACCGACGCCGAGCTCAAGGCGGCGGTGGCGTCGGCCGAGAAGGCGTTTTTGACGTGGCGCAACACGAGCGTCATCCACCGCCAGGCCATCATGTTCAAGTTTGTGAGCCTCATCCGCGAGAACTGGGACCGCCTTGCCGCCAGCATCACTCTCGAGCAGGGCAAGACCGTGCCCGACGCCCGCGGCGACGTGCTGCGCGGCCTGCAGGTGGCCGAGGCTGCCTGCGCCGCCCCGGAGCTGCTCAAGGGCGAGGTGCTGGAGGTGGCCAAGGACATGGAGACGCGCAGCTACCGCGAGCCTCTGGGCGTCGTGGCTGCCATCTGCCCGTTTAGTACGTGTCTGTCTGGCCTTGTTCTTGGAACGTGTTAACCATTCGTCCAGACTTCCCGGCTATGATTCCCCTCTGGTGTATCCCCATTGCCACGGTGACGGGCAACACGTTGGTGCTGAAGCCGTCGGAGCGCGACCCGGGTGCGGCCCTCATCATCGCTGAGTTGGTGCGCGAGGCTGGCTTCCCCGACGGCGTCGTGAACATGGTGCACGGCGCCCACCGCACTGTGGACTTTTTGCTGGACGAGCCGGCCATCAAGGCCATCTCGTTTGTCGGCGGCAACAAGGCCGGCGAGTACATCTTTACGCGCGGCTCGGCCAACGGCAAGCGCGTGCAGGCCAACCTGGGCGCCAAGAACCACGCGGCCGTGCTGCCTGACGCCAACAAGAACCACTTTTTGAACTCGGTCGTGGGCGCTGCCTTTGGCGCCGCCGGGCAGCGCTGCATGGCGCTGTCGACGTTGGTGACGATCGGTCCGGAGACCGAGTCGTGGCTGCCTGAGATGGCCGAGAGGGCCAAGCAGCTCAGCGTCAACGGCGGCTTCGAGGCGGACGCTGACTTGGGCCCGGTGATCCACCCGCAGAGCAAGGCGCGCATCGAGAGCCTCATCGCCAGCGCCGAGGCCGAGGGCGCCACTATCCTGCTCGACGGCCGCGGCTACAAGCCCGCCAAGTACCCCAACGGCAACTGGGTCGGCCCCACCATCATCACCAACGTGAAGCCGTCTATGCGCTGCTACAAGGAGGAGATCTTTGGCCCCGTCCTCGTCTGCCTCAACGTCGACTCGCTCGATGAGGCCATCGACCTCATCAACAGCAACGAGTACGGCAACGGCACCGCCATCTTTACCCGGTCCGGTGCCACTGCCGAGTCCTTCCGCCGCCGCATCGAGGCCGGCCAGGTCGGCATCAACGTGCCGATTCCCGTGCCTCTGCCCATGTTCTCCTTCACCGGAAACAAGGCCAGCATCGCCGGCGGCGGCGCCAACACCTTTTACGGCCGCCCCGGAATCAACTTTTACACCCAGCAGAAGACCGTCACCACCCTCTGGCAGGCCGCCGACGCCCTCTCGCAAAAGGCCGATGTCTCCATGCCGACGCAGCAGTGAGGGGAGAGCAAGGAGAGACAGGCAGACACGGCAGCAGGCAGACACAACGGCGTGTTGTATTGAAAAGGATGAAAAAAAAAAAAGCCAGTGGCTCAAATAGGACAGAAATTTGGAGTAGGACAAACAGGGAATCCAAAAAAAAAAAATATGAACGTGGACGTGAACATGGATGATTTTTTTTTTTTCTAATTTTTTTTTTTTGCAAATTTCTTATTTCAACCACGATCTTTCGTGGACGCTCGACAGCCACGTCCTTCCATATTTTCCGTCGTCATCATGAGTCATTCATATCATAACTGTAAGCCAGTGTCGTTTTAAAAAAATTTTACTCTTTTTTCCCTCTTTTCCTCGCTCCTTGACCCAGGCAGTCTCTGCCTAGTGTGCCTTGTCCGCCGCATCTCCTGCGTCCAAGTCCGACGCACTATCACTATCCGCGGTGTTCTCCGTAGAGGCGTCCGACGGGCTCGACAGGTACAGCAGATCATCCGATGATGCCGTCGACGTGGATGCTGACACCGACGATGTCGACTCCCGCACCTTGCCCTGCTTCTGCTTCTGCTTCTTCTTGCTGCTCTTCTTGTCTGGCATTTCCACCTCCTTTGCGCTCTCTTCATCATCACTCTCCTGTGCTTTGCCCTTTTTTTTCGTCTTGTCCGTCTTGTCTGTCTTCTGCTTCTTAGCCCGCTTCATCTTTGCTACCGCCTTGATCGCTTTTTGCAAGTCGGCTGCCTTCTTGGCCTGTTTGGCTTCCTTGTCTGCCTTTGCCTTTTGCTTCTTCTCCTCCTCGCGTGCCCTGGCCCGCGCCGCCTTGCGCTCCTTCCGCGCCACGGAATGCGCCTTGGCAGCCTGCGTCTGCTCCACCCAGGCCGCCACGCCCGCCACGGCGCCCTCCGGGTCGCGCTTGTGCTTGAGCAGGAAGCCCTGCAGCTCGGCCGGGCTGAACGTCAGCGGCGGCACGGCGTCGGCAAACTGCTGGGCCAGCTCGGCCACGCGCTCCGGGTCGCTGTCGGGGGGTTCGTGCAGAGTCGCTTCGGACGGCCCGGACATCCCGGACGTCTCGGACTTGTCGGGCTTGTCAGACTTGTCCTGATCGTCCTCCAGGCTCTGCTTCCACCGCATTCGCACGCCGTCGCCTTCGAGCGTGGCAAAGATGGATCGGAAGAGCGCCGCCACCATGTCGTGATCGGCCTGGTCGAATTTGACCGTCATATCAACGCGGCCGGGGCGGATCAGCGCCTTGTCGAGCTTCTCCATGTGGTTGGTCGTCATGATGAGGATGCGGCCCTCCTGGCTGGCCACGCCGTCGAGGATGTTTAGCAGGCCCGACAGCGACAGCTTGCCGCTCTTGCTCTTGGACCGGATGCTCTTTTTAGGATCGCCGCCATTGCCATTGCTGTTGTCGTCGTCGTCGTCGTCGTCCCCACCGCTCTTGTTCTTGTTCTTGTTCTTGTTCTTGCTGCTACCCTCATCGTCGCTGTCGCTGCTGTCGCTATCGTCACTGCTGCTGTTGTCATAGCTGTCGGCATCGCCGCTCTCTCCGTTTCCCTCACGCATGTGCGTCAGCCCGGCCGTGTCAATGTCTTCGAGCAGGACGATACACCGTCGCGGCAGCTCGTTGAACAGCGTTGACAGGGTCTCCTCGGTGGCGGCGGTGCCGTTGAGGCTGACAATGTAAATGTTCATGCGAAAGAAGCCGGCCAGAGACACGCTCAGCGACGACTTGCCGGTGCCGGGCGGCCCGTAGAGGAGATAGCCGCGGCGGTAGGGAATGCCACGGTTGGCGTACCAGCGGCGGGTGGACGGGTTCAGGTAGTCGATAATGTCAGACACCAGCTCCTGCTTGACCTTGTCGTTGAGGATGACGGTAGAGAGAGGGCGCGGGTTGCGTGCCATGCAGCGCTGCCACGACGGCTCGCTCGAGCGGTACTTGCTGGTGCTGCTGCCGCGGTAGATGACCGTCTTGCGCAGATCACGCTGCATGTACAGACGCCGGATCTCCAGCAGCAGCTCCTTCAGAATGGCCGGGTCGCGCCCGAAGCACGACACCGTCAAGGTCTCGCGCTGGTCGGAGCTGAGCGCGGCCGAGTCTTGGTTTTGCTTGCGGCGGAAGGTCAGCAGACGGCCGCGGAACCAAAAGTGGTACGTGCCGAACATGGGCGTGTAGTTCAGAGCCTTCTTCTGCTGCTTCTTCTTGGTCGTTGCCTCCCCTGGCTTGGCTGGCGGGCTGCCGCTGCCGTCGCTGCCGCCGCTGCCGCCGCTGCTGTACTGTTCGTCCTCCTCCTCATCCTCGTCCTCGTCGCTTTCGGGGCCGTCGGGGTAGCGAAGGTACCGGCGCTCATCGTACTGGAGTTCCAAGACCGACCAGGAGCGAGAGCCGACCACGGTGTTGACAACAAAGCGGCGGGCATTCTGCGAAAAGGGCTGACAGGCGACCCAGGACATGAGCATGTTGTAGACCTCGTCATCGTAGCGGACCTCGACGGTCGACATGAAGTGCGTCTCGATGCGGCCGGCAAGGTAGCGGCCAACGTAGTCCCACGCAAACGTGATGCCCCCCAGGAGGAGGATCAGGGGAAAGTAGATGTTGAGGTCGACATGGAGGTAGCGCTGCAGTGCGCCTGTGAAGATGGAGAGCCCGGGAAAGAAGAATTCGATCAGAGCAAGAGCGGCCGGCTTGCCGCCAAAGGGGTCTGAGGCCTGGGTCGGGTCGCCTGCCATGGGACTGCATGATGTTTTGGCCTCCATGGCTGGAGCCTGTGGGAGAGGAACGGGGGCTGATGGTCTCTACAAGGAAGAGGGCTTAAAGGAGAGGGATAGGTGGTCTATATAAGGAAGGAAGGACCAAAAGAGAGGAGCAGATGGTCTATACAAGGAAGGAAGGACCAAGGGAGAGGAAGTGAGGGTGACTTCAGACCGAGATGAGAGAAGTATGAAAGAGGGAGAGAACAGGAAAGGGACGACCTCTATATATATACCCCCATAAGCAAGCCTTCCTGCTGAGGAAAGCAGCTTACATCGACTGCGGTAGGTGCCGAAAAGTGGTGGCATGCCTACCTAGACTGGGCACGAGAGCATACGCCCAGCCGTAGGCGAGCCAATAGCAGGTAGGGCTGACCCGGTCAGTCAACCTCGACGTCGGCCGAGGCCAACCTCTCTTGCTAACGACACCTGCTCATGACTGGCCGTTTTAGCGCAAATTGTTGCGGTTCGTCAATGGAGGTTGTGCACGCGAGAGGGGAGAAGAAAAAAAAATAAGCCTGAGCTGCAAGTGGACAGGTCGGTGCCTGGCTGCCTGCTGGTGAGGGTCGTTGATGGAGGCTCGACGGGAAAGCCGGGGCCTGTGATTGGCCCAACCGGTCTCTGAATGTCGCGCGTGGAGGCGCAATTCGAGGAGGCTGTGAGCCGTTGGAGTCCAAAAAAGACGAAAAATGGTGGAGGGGCTGCGGAGAAGGTTGGCCTAAGCGGTGACTCAAGCCGGATGGTGCGCGCCCACCATTTCCGGTCGAGTGCGTCTCTGTCGCGCGCTGCGATCTGCCGAAACGGGCAGGCGCGGGTGGACAGACACACAACCCCCCCCCCCCCCCCCTCTCCCTCCCTCTCCCCGAAAGTGTGCCTCGTGCCGGCAGAATCGTGGTGGACACGGGCGCACAAGCGGGCCGTTCAGGCAGTGCACGGTCGTGCCGTTGGCTGTCATGACCTGATTGTACAGCGTGAGCTGGCGCTGTGCGAATAGTATTTGTACATGGCCTATTACCAGTATGCATTACACGGTGCTAGTGGATGATTTTTAGCGGCGAAGCTGTTCAGCCGTCCCACCAGAAGCCGATTGCATGCCTGCATCTCCTGTCAGCGGCCTCGCCGGGTTGAACCCAACGCACTTGTGTCGCCTGCCTGCTCCTGGCATGACCGACTGCTTTGCACGGTGGCTGCTGTGCTCCCCCGTGTCGCCGCAGCGCTGCAGAGGGCACCGCCGCTGATGTGCCTTGCTTGGGCTGCCTCTGAGGACATAGGATATTATGGTAGGACGGCGGCCACCGTCTTGGGTCTGGAATCCTGTCTAGGCCACACCACTCGCCGGCTTATCTCTATTGTCCGTGCTCGTGCTGCCGATGAACTGGGCGGTCATCGCGGCTCAAAGGGCGCTCGCCACTGCCAATGCGGCTCACCAGGCAGCCGCTGCAACCTGGAGGGACCAGAGGAGGGACCAGAGGAGGGACCAGAGGAGGGATCCGAAGGACAAACGACAAATGACATAGGGCCGGTGTCAAACGGCTATTACAAGACGCGTCTTTGCATGGGACCCAGACCACTAGGGCTGACAACATCTGACTCGCCCCCCTCCCCAAAGACGGAAACCACTAACAATGAAACCTTGGCTGCCAGCACCTCCTGCTGATAATACCACCCTCGCATCAGGGCTGATGGGATGGACGATAAGCCGAGCTTGCCTTTGCGGCTCTGCGCACACCAACAGACGGAGCAGAGTCGGCGTGCTCATGATCTAGTCCAAAAATAGTTGTTTCATTCATTCGTATACACTTGGCTGGTCTTGACTGGCCCTTTGATCCTGCGTTTTCTGTGGCCATATTCTGGAAATAGCAAACCGTCAAAACTGGTAAGAAACACAGGTACGACAAACGGGAAAGGAAATAGAAAGACAGGATAGAAAACAAATAGAAAGCAAATAGAAAGCAAATAGAAAGCAAATAGGAAGCAAATAGAAAACAAATAGAAAACAAATAGAAAGACAAGATAGAAAGACAAGATAGAAAGACACAATAGAAAGACAGGAAATAGAAACAATAAACTGAAAGAGTATCAATGCCAAACATATGCCGAGCCGTTAAAACTGGCAAAAACACAACAGAGAACAACAATCAAGAAAGGGACATGGAATGGTAGGAAATAGAAACAAGAGAACCCAATGGAGGATCCATGCCGAAAACAGGGCAAACCCATAGATCCTTTCCCTGACGCCAACGTCAACCGACGAGAAACGGCCATGAAACAGGCCAGATGCAAATAAAACACGCGAGAGAATCAGAATTCGTAAAGACGCCGTCAGCGCCCGGCGCTGATGGGCCGTTGCGGAAGACAGGAAAACAACTTTTTTGGGGGGTTTATGCGTTGACGATGATCGGCCCCTGGCCGGGCTGGCTGCCCAGGGCAGCCGATCCTCCAGATTGGGGACCACGTGGCCCGCCCGGCGGCCCTGTGGGAGCTCTCGGCGGAGCGCCAGGAGCGAAGCCGCCGGGAGGAGGACCGCCGCCGGGACCACCGCCGGGACCACCACCGGGAGTCACGTTCCGCAGTGGTCCGCCTTGCATGGGAGCCATGCCGGGGTAGGGGGGCTGGCCCTGCATGGGGCCTGGCGCCATACCGGGCCCGTTGGCACCTGACATCCGCGGCGGGTAGCCGCCAAACTGGCTGGCCGTGTTGTGCGCAAAGGGCGGCCTCGGCGGGAACCGCGCACCGCCACCGCCACCGCCACCGCCACCACCGCCGCCGGCCATGGCGGGCATCGGCATCCCGGGCCGGCCACCGACAGCAGCAGCGGCAGCGGCAGCGGTGCCGGCAGGGACCCACCTGCCGGTTGGTACTGGTCGCAGCGTGGCGGTGCTGCTGCTGTCGTCGTCGTCATAGTCGTCATCGTCGTAGTCGCCGGTCTTGCCGCCGACAAAGTGCCAGTTGGACTTTGTGTGCTCGGTGTAGGTGGTGGCGCGATGGCGGCCGGTGCGGTTGGTGTGCTCGACGACGTAGGTGATGTCGTCCCGGCGCAGGTGCTTGACGCGGCCGGGCGACGTGCCGGCGGCCCAGAGCAGAAAGTTGATGGACTTTTTGTTCTTGGGCAGGGGCACCTTGACGGAGCGGACGTCGACGCTGTGGGAGGAGTGGGAGGACCGGCTGGATGACGACGACGAGCGAGAGGAGCGGGAAGAGGAAGAGCGGGAGGATCCCGAATAAGGGCTGCTGGAGGAGCCGGAGTAGGAGCCGGAAGAGCCCGAATAAGAGTGATGGGCCATGATGGAGATGAAGATGAGGTGGACGGGGGGTGGTGTAGTGCAGACGAACAGGTGGAGGGGGAGATGGAGGAGCCGAGAGCAGACGCACAGGCGAGGCTCCCGAGATCCGACGAACAAGAGGACAACTACCTGGAGCAGCAGCAACAAAAAGCCGATCAAACGGCGAAGAAGCTGTGGATGGGTACCGCCAGGCAAAGGCTAAGAGCCGAGAGGCATCATAGGAAGGGAAGGAGGAAGGAGGAAGTGGCAACGAGGGCTGGCCAATGGGCTTGCCAATGGGCTTGCCAATGAGCTTGTCAATGGGCTTGTCAATGCTGTGCGATTTCAAAAGCAGACAAAACCGAGCTGTCCGCTGCAGCTTCTGGCGATGGTGCACGTCTTATTTTTAACTGCGCAGCTGTCAATGAAAGTTTGTAGCTTGAGGGGAAGAGGGAAGGGCAGAGCCGAACGGGGCGCGAGCTGGGGGCAGCTGTCTTGCATATTTATCTCCCCATTGCTGCACATTTTCTACAAGAGAACCAAAAAGAGATATAGGCAGAAACGCGCCAGGCTGACATGGGGCGTACCATGCATGGGATCATGAAGGAGGGGAAGGTGTGTTGCCTTGCCTTGCCCACGGCTTGCCTTGCGCTGGCCAAGCACACCCGGGCGCCTTTTCGGGCGCAGCGCCCTTGAACTGACCACCGCATACACGACCAGATGTGCACAAAAGAACCCCATCCAAAAAGACAGGGAAGCCGAAAAGAGAACAGACACGGGACGCCGCGGAATCGCTTGTGCTAAAAAGCTGCATAATGCTGACGGAGGGGGGGGGGGGCCAAGCAGTCGCGATGTGATGAGCAGCAACGGAGGGGGAGGGAGGGGGGGGAGACGAAGAGCGAACCGAAGCCACGGCCATGTACCACGACATAGGCCACTGTCTCGGAAGGTACATGCAAACGAAGCGGAAGGAGGAGGAGGGGCAGATCCTCTGCAGCCTCATGCAGCTTCTTCATCCACGCACGTCATGGAGGGTCATGGAGGGTCATGGAGGGCCACGGAGAGGGGGTGTGTCTATGGATTCGGCTGGCGACACGGGCAGCAAGTGCGCAGCCGCCCGTCTCTTCTCACCTGCTTCTACGACGACTGATTGGTCTGCCGGGCAGTGCGGCTTTTTGCGAGATGCGGGACGCGAGTCAGCTCTGCTGCTCTGCTGCACCGAATTATGACAAGGCCAAGGGGGGGTCGACCTGCTCCCCGTCCTGCTTTGGAGGGAACACAGCAGCTGAGCAGCCATGCAGGTCGGAGGTCGCAGGTCGCAGGTTGGCCACAGGTTGCAGGTCTACGACAGTCCACCCCTCCTCTTGGAGGAGGATGGGGAAGACGGTGAGGAGGGGGTGTGTTACAAGGCGGCGGTCAAGGCAAGGCGTCAGACAGCAAAGCAGGCTATATGTTTGCCTTGCTTTTTAGGCTCTTGGGATGCACGATCATGTTTTGGCACGACGCGGTCGGGCAACTCGGGGGGTCGTACTCGTACGCCCTGTTTCTTGTTTGTCGGGGCGAATGTGCACAATCCCTCGATCGTGCTCGCGTCAGGAAATCGAGAGGGGGGGAGGCGAGGGCGACGCGTATGAGCGAATGATGAAGGGGGGGAAGGGTGGAGGGGAGGGGCACGAAGGACGGAGGGGAACACAGCAGGAAAAGGGCCGCTACGATGCAGAATGCGCCGTGCGACCTTCCTACGGAGAGAGAGCAGTTACATGGCGCATGGCGCGATGGAGGGTTGGAGTGCTCGCTGGTAAGATAATATTCGCTTTCGCACTCGTGGTGTTCTGCAGCGAGCGAGAGAGAGAGAGAGCCTGCTCCGACAGCCGTAGATGCCGGCAGCCGACCGATGGGTTGCGAAATCAAGGAATCGCCGAGTTTTGGGTTGCTTTGCTGGCGGGCCTGAAGAGCGACCGGCGAATGGCCTGGAAGGCGGTCTGGTGGATAACCCCCATTTTGCCTGCAGTATTTGTACGGAGGCCGAGAAGAAGAAGAGAGAAAAAAAAAGAAAAAAAAAAGAGAATCGCCGAACAGAAGATGTTGCAGACAAGAACACACGAGAACAGAGCACGGTGGAAAGACCGCACGGAAACCACACAGAAATCGGGCAATCGTTTGACAGCCGGGCGCAGGTGCTGGGCGACTTCTTTTCCCACGAGTCAGATGTCACGTCTGATGGTGGCAAAACGACAAGGCGCAGCCCATCTGTGCGACACCCCTATTCCCCAGGGCATTCCACAAGAGCATTTCAGAGGGAGATCTCTCCTCCCCTTTTCTCTCTCTCTCTCTATTTTCTATTTCGACTTGTGCGCCCACGTCTGCCGTGTCGTCGGCCTGTCTCAGACGAGAAACAGACGAAGAAAGAGCACCGACAAGGAAAGACAAGACATGCCAAGACGAGCCACAGGCATGCTAAGAGCTTGACTTCTGGGTGATGGAGACTTCCAAGACTTCCCAAGACGCAAGTGGGGACGGCCAGAAGCTTTTATTGATCGGCGGTTACGAGGTTTGGTCCAGTGGATCTGTATCATCTTGCTGGGGTGAAGCGGGTACTTGCCGCATCGAGGGAGGCAGCCAGCGTCCAGGATTTCTCTGGAGATGCTCTGGAGATGCTCTGGAGATTTCCCGGCACGTTGATCAGACACATCCAGGCTGCCACCATGTGCTTTTGCGGTGTGCGAATTTGTACGAAATGTCTGATGGCACGGCCGCTAGACCAGCCTAGTCCGCAGAGACCGCCGGCCCTCGCCCCCGATCCAACCTTTAGCGATTCTACTTTCCTGCTGCTGCCGTCGATTTATCCGGAGACTATGTATGCGATGCGTCGTCGATACCTTTCCGACAAAACCCCGGGCGACAGCTGATATTCCTCCATCGGTCTCCGGCGCCTGAATTCCGTGCACGCCCAGTAATAGAAAAAATAGGCAGAAGGGTAAGACCGAAAAACAGACTGAAAACTGGACACGTACCGACACAGTCAGCAGGAGGTTTCAAATACTCTTGCGTATTTTGTACAGGCATGCAAAGTGCCGACGGGGAAGGAACTCCCCCCTGCTGCCCAGACGGGCACGCACGCAACAGGAGCGACAGCATCGCCAAGAGCACCCGTCACCTTGTCTTCGCCTGCTACGTCGTGCTCTCTTTCTCTCGAGCACAGCCGACCCAACATAAGATGCATAGTAGGCGCATGGAAAGCTTAAATTCCCGACGGTTCATCGTCTGCGGCAGGGTCCGCGGAAAAGGAGGCTTTTTGGTTTCTTCGCGACCTCCTGGCCTGCTCCTCCTGGCCTGCTGTTCCTGGCCTTCCTCTCCCTCTCTCTCCCCTTCTTTTCCAATTATAATCCGTAATCAAACGGTTTGAGTGGAGCAATGCCTTTTGCCTGGATCGCTTGGATTGCTTGGCTGTTTGCTTGGTGCTTGCTTGGATCACTTTGCCTCGTTCCCCATCTGCCTCCGCTTTTCCATTCCACCAGCGAAAAAAAAATTGTCTGCAGGTACGGCAGGTGCACAGTATTTGTACACTCTCGTCTCTCGTACAAATTATACGAGCCACGGCATTTTCCGCCCTGCAAATCCCATCGAATACGATGTGATAGGCACAAAAGCCCGATTGCGGTGCCATACAAACAAGATACAAATACGAACAAACTCTGGGCCACGGCCATCCAAGCCTGAACAGGCAGGAGGTGCGATGCACACAAAAGGGCCGTCTGGGAGCCCCAGCTTGGACGTCGAAACAGTCGGGGAGCCACTGTGTCGAGGGACCAGACAGCTTGGCGTTTGACTGTGTGTTTCTGCTTCTTCCATCTCGGCGACCGATAATTATGACTAAGCGATAATGCTTGCCAGTTCCTCCTCCTTCCTCCCTGTGCTCCTCTGCCCGCCCTGGCCACGAGGAATTGGGAAAGCCAGCCCGATGGCCAGCGGGAGGGGAAAAAAAAACAATACGAACACACGCGTCCGCTGCCTGAATGCAGTCATAAGCAGCATTACAGGCTTGCGGACAGTGTTGCAGACAATGTCCCCTCACTCAGCACACGGCGCTCCCGTCCAGGTAGACCACATCCACCAGCCTATTTCCGGACTAATCAGAGACCTGCGGGTGGAACCCCCAGGCCTGCCCCTGCTGAAATAGAAGAGGCCAGACGGCCACAGGATATGGCATGTTTCGTTGCTTAAAGAACCCTGGCCAATCGTAGCGCGTAACCGACCCGCTTTTGCTCACCATCCGAAACCCCAACCAAGGTGGGATTGGTTCCTGCGCCCGCCCCCCTTTAGTTCTTTTTTGTTTTTGTGAGGGCCCCCCCCCGGCGGAAGAGTATGAACAGCAAGTGCAGGCACTGTGTAAGAGACGCTGTAAAAACTAGGAAAAAGCGCCGCTCTGCGCCAGAAAGGGTTACTTTTCACACGCTGGCGCCTCAAACCCGGTAATTTTGGGCCTGGACTGTTTTGGCCTACCCCCCTTAGGTCCCTTTCCACTGGACACAACCCGTTTTCCCTTTTTCCCCTTATCCCTTCGCCTCATTTTTCCAGATCGTGTCACAAACATCGACAAAGACTATTCCCAAATTCCCGAAATCAAGGACGAAAACTTGCGAGGAACCCTTCGAAAACGACGGCACGACACGGAGAAAATTGCCATCGTTCATTTCACGACGACGAGAGACGGCTTCGCTCCGTCCGGTTCCGGGGCGACGCATTCTTTCGATTGAGAGAAAGACGGGCGAGACAAAGCCAAAAAAATTAGAGGCCAGCAAGACAAGAGGGATTCAATCCATCGGTGCCTCGAACAACCGCCAGCATCGCAGGCCCTCCCCCCCGAAAATTCTCTGGTCATTCAGAGAACGCGAGAAGGCGGTCGTCCACAAGAGACAGTTTCGATAGCGAAGGAAGGGGGACAGGCTTGGACAACGCTTCTTGGCGGACGACGTCCGCCCGCTGGTCGACAATCGGCAGCCATGGATCCTTCCGACAGCAAAGCATCCGAGTTCGAGCGGCGGCTCTCACGACACGTTTCGCGGGCCTCGCGAACCGTGTCTTTCCACGCCCGCAGCAGCAACATGATCGAGACCGGTGACGACGTCCGGCCATCGAGCGAGGTAGTCGACGCTGCCGCCTTGGCACGCCACGCCTCCGCTGTCTCTTCTCATTATTCCCTCTACAACATGGGTGCGGCACCACGACCATCCATCTCCAGCGTTCGCAGCGTCCACAGCTTCCATCAATCATTATCATCCACATCATTTCCATCATCCATAGCACCTCCCGTACCCGTCCCAACGGCTTCCAAGGCGGAAGCCCAATCCGAATCCGAATCCGAATCTGATGCTGATTCCGAACCTGCATCCTCATTACCCACCCTCACCAACATCCCCTCCACCGCAACGGCCACGTCTACAGCCACAACCTCCGATGCATCAACATCTTCTTCTCCATCCGCCTCTCCTTCCTCCTCTCCGTCCGCCCCCGTCTCACCCCCCGACACCGCACCAACCACACAAACACCAGCATCATTTACGCCGCCAGCGCCAGGCATGGTCAATCGACCATCGAGCATTGCCAAACCCCCAATCGTCGGGCCTAGTGCAATGGCGTATCGCGCCATGCCAGGTGCTAGCGACATCGGCAGCGGCAGTGGCAGCGGCAGCGGCAGCAACATACCCAGCGCCAGCGACCAGGCTGCACACGCAGCCATGTTTGGCGTGTCTGGGTCTGGCCAGGTGCCCATGGCCATCCAGGGCGAGGAGCCGTACCAGGGCCCGACCGGGCCGTCATTCCCTTACCAGATGTACCCCCAAAACGTGCGTTTAACAAGGACAATGAGCAATGCCACCGCGTCGACCACGGCACCATCTGAGTCGTCCTACACCGGTCCGCGTGGTCCCGCCTTCCCGTACACCATGTACCCCCAGAACACTGTGCCGATGGGTGCTGTCGCCGGCCCCAGCACGATCCAGATGTCGTCCATCCCCGTCGGGTTTCCCGGCATGGGCGGTGCCTACCAGCGGCGCATCGGCCCGGATGGCGAAGACATTGGCGACATGATCGGCCCCGACGGCCATACAGAGCAGCTTCCGCCATATTCACGGTACCCAGAAGACCCATACACGAGGAAGATGCAGGCTGTCGCCGGCGCGTCTGCATCGGACCCGCTGTCTACGACGGCTGCTGCCGCTGTCGCCGGCGTCCCGCTGGCGGCATCTGCATTGGCAGCGTCTGGATCTGCGTTGGCAGCCTCAGACGTCGCCTCCTCTTCGTCCCAGCCTGGCACCGTCCCTGTGGTTGCTGTGCCTGAACCAGCCGTGACAGCGATGCACTCGACGGCTCCCGCTGCTTTGGCACCCATACCCGGTGCCGGCGGCATCGGCCTCGCGGCTCGGAACCCCGAGTTCGACGCTTCCGACGATCTGGACTCACCCCAGTCTCGGCACTCGTCGAGGAGCTTCGTCTCGGACGGCAGCCGTCACGAAATCAACGCGGCCGCTGCCGGCATCAACGAGAAGACCAAGAAGACTAAATTGCAGGAATTGGCACGGCGACGGCTGTGGGGCATTGTGCCGTACTGGGCCATCTGTCTGATGATCACCGCGCTCGTTCTGATGGGAATCATTCTCGGAGCTGTGGTTGGCACCTTGTTCGCCCGGCGCCATAAGCCGCCAGGCTCAAAGTCCAAAAAGTATGTTGTACCTCTTGAACACGGGCGTTCTTGCCTCCCCCCCTCCCCCCTCTTCCCTCCTGCTAATAAGCCTCTTGCAGCGGTTCTACGACGGCGACTTCCATCACCGTGACTGTGGACGCCACCCCCATCTCGACACCAACCAACCTGACGCCTCTGCCGACAGGCGTCTATGGGCTGCCATTACAGGTCCACGAAGCGCCCGACTCGTGCTTCAACGACACCACACAGTCGCAGGCTTGGAGCTGCGACATCTGGTATCTGTCTGGCTTGACGGTTGACGTCGTGGCCGACCTGCTGTGGACCCAAGAACGCCCCTTGTACAACGTCAGCGTCAACTACAACGAATCGCAGTCCCTCAGCAACGGCGTGTTCTGGTATGGCGACCAGCCGCCCTCGATCCCGGAGCTGACGCCGCTCCAGTTGGTCAACGACACCGTCGAAACCAACCGGGGACCGGCGTGGTTCAAGATGCTCATGTACAACAAGACGGTGATCCTGCCGGAGTCGGCACTGACGGCGACGGCGACGTCGGCGGCTTCCAGCACGCAGCAGGCCTCTTCGAAACGCAGCTTCCGGCTGCGTCGTGATGGGCCACCCCCGCCGGGTTCGCTGAACCGCGACGGCCAGCTGAACCGAGTCGGCTCCATGGCCAGCTCGCCCAACCACCGCAAAGCGGTGGCACAGGCCGGTGACAAGCCATGGGTGTGCACGTGGCCGGACACGATCCTGGAGCTGTTCATCTACCCGAGTCAGAACACGAGCACATACAAGGTCAGCTTGTCGTCGTCGTCGTCGTCATCATACGTGATCGCTTCGACCACTGCGGCATCCGCGGCCACAGGAAGCACGGCTGCGAGCAGTGCCAACGCTGCATCTTCGACCACGTCGACGACCACAACGGCCTCGGCGACGTCCTCGGCGGATGCGAACATGCCGGCGCCACCCGCCCCCTATCCGCGGGTGATCAAGGTAGAGGAGCGCCGCATGGCGAACTCGCCCCAGCCGACGTGTGTGCAGTACGAGCTGTCGCTGCAAGGAACGGGGCTCACAGCCGTGCCCAGCCGGGACGAAAACGGCAACCAAATAACGATTACGATTGTCGAGCTGGAATCGGACAGCCAGGCTGCCAGCGCCGAAGTGGCGCGGCGTAATGTCTACGACCCGTCATCCATCTTCCGCCGCAGCACTGGCGATCTGAGCAACTGCGGCTGCGCCTGGATGGCAACATGATGTGCATGTGCATATGGGATTGGGATTGGGATTGTGTATTTTTTTTGTTGTTCCTTCTCATTTGTCTCTGGGGTTGCGCTGCGTTCACACACACACACACACACACACGCACACACATTTATATATATATATATCTACATAGCAAGTGTGGCACTGGTCGAGTTGTCCACCTTGCTCGGGTTCGGTCTGCTTTTTTTTTTTCCCTCTTTCTGGTCTTTCCCCCATCATTACTCTCTTTGCGGCGGGCACATGGTACGAATTTTTTTTGTTGTTCATTTCCCTTATTTTTCGCGCATTTTGCCATTTGTGTTTTCTCGTTTTGGTATCGCATGGGACGGAATATGCCACACAAAAGAGCTCGCTTTGCGCCTCGGGTGGTGACATGGTGATGCAATGTCTCTTCTGTTTCTTTGATTTGGAGGGCTGTACATCAAAGGTGTCTTCGGTTGGCTAACCGTCTGGTTTCCTCTTTTCCTGCCCGTGTGCCGCGTCACATTATTTATATCTTTTTTTTTTCCGTTTTGCATACTGCCGACCAACAAATCTACTAGTATCTAGTCTTTCATACCTGTCCACGTCCCATGTTCTCTTTCTGTGTTTCTTCCTCCCCATCTTCTGCGTGGTGAGAGCCAATGCCGTATCTGGCCGGAGAAGTAAATGCCGGCTTGGAAACGGAGTTCAGAGTGCACACTACTCTGCACATATCTTACAATATTGTCTAGAAAAAAAAAAAGCATCGTAACCAAATCTCGTCGGTGTCCCATATTTGCCCATCTGCCTGCGCCTTACAGGCAGTGAATGAATTGCTTTGCTTTGCTTTCGTAAAAATCGTCCCGTGTCATGAGAAGTCCTTTGCGCCGGCTTTGTTGTCTTGTGGCCTGTCCTGCACCTCCTTGCCCGTGCCTGCCTTGTGCTGTAATATCCTATCCTGTATCTTATCCTTTGTCTCATCCTTTGTCCCGTCCTCGGCCTTGCTCTCCGTCTTGCCGCCCCTTTTGTCGTCGTCGTCGTCGTCCTCCTCCTGGCTCTGCAGCAGTAGGTCCTCGCCGAGCCCGTCGAGAAAGCGCTCGGCCAGGGTGTGCGCCTTGCGCTCGGCGGCGGCCTGGCGGCGGGCGTCGAGGGCCTGACGACGGGCATCGAGAGCCTGGCGGCGGGCGTCGGCCTGGGCGGAGCGCTGGTGGCGGGCGGCCTCGGTGCGGGCGCGCTCGTCGGCGAGGGCCTGCAGCTGGGCGGCGCGGCGGTCCTCGTCGTCGGCGGCAAGGGCGTAAAAGGCGGCGCCGCGCGTGCGGACGTCTTCCTCGGCGCGGTAGTGGTCGAGGTGGTCGGGTTGATCGTCCTTGTCTTCTTCACGGGGAGGGGGGGGGCCCGTCTCCACCGCCTCCGTCTGGATGACGTCGCCGTAAAGCAGGCCGGCGCCGCCGTCGGCGGGCGCGGCCGGGCGGGCGCGCATGTCGGCGAGCTCGGCCGCCGAGCGGCGCGCGCGCGCCTGGCGGCGCAGGTCGCGGTCGCGCTGGGCGCGGGAGACGCGGCGCGTGCGGCCAAACTCGTCAGTGTACTCGACAAGGTCGGCCCCTCCTACGTCACTGGCATCTGCGCTGCCGTCGTTGTCGTTGTCGTCGTCGTCGTCGCCCTCCTCCTCACTGCTGCTCGCCGCCCCGGCCGCCTGCTTCTCGGCCCACTTGCGGTCAAAGTCGACGAGGGACGTTGCCTCGCTGTTGCTGCTGCGGCCGACTGGCGGCACGTAGTCGCCGCGCTGCAGAGCGGCGTAGCGGCGGGCCTTGGCCTCCATGTTGCGGCGGATGCGGGCGCGGGTGGCGGCGTCAACGGCAGCGGCAGCAGCAGCGCTGCCGGCGGGTGGCGACTTGAGGCGGAGGCGGTTGGCCGCCTCGTCCCTGTCGCCGTCGTCTTTGCTCGTCGTTGTCTTCTTCCTCCGCTTCACGCGCACGTTGTCGAGGTCGTCCTTGGGGGCCTTGGCCGACGCAAACGAAAGCGGCTTGACGGCCGAGTTGCTGCCGGCCCCCTCCTTGGCCTTGGGCTTGACGGCCATGACGGACCGCAGCTGCGCGGCAAAGTCGAGCGTGTCCGACAGCGCCATCTCGCGCTTCTGCTTCTTGGCCGGCCGGCGGCCATACAGGTCGGGATCTTGCGGCATGGTGGGAGGGGTGGGGTAGAGGAGGCGTGGTCGGACGTTCCAAGGGGGGGAGGGGGGGTGTCGTCGTTGTCGGCGTGCATGTGAAGATGGTTTGGCTGTTACGCTTTATTTTTTTTTTTTTTAATTTATTTGTTCTTAATGATTTCTCATTTCTTATTTCTTGGCCTTGCTTTTTTTTTAGCGGGGAATGCAGCAGGCTCTTAGCGCGCCCGCACGTGCAAGTGTCCCCCGATTTTAGTGCATGCAGCTCTGGCAGCCATGCCGGTCAACCAGACCACAGACCACACACTCCTTCTCTCCGCCCGCTTTTCACAGCCCCCTTTCGGAGCAGAAAAATAATTCGAGATTACGCCGTGAGTCCCCCCCCCCCCAAAGCAAAGTCGCCCGCGGACACGCCACACGCTGCCTCGGTCTCGCTTCTGCGTGCCGCAATCTCGTCACCTCCTGGGGGCTCTGACGCGCTGCTGGCATCTGACCTGACCACCCGCGTTCCCGGCAGCTGTGGCTTGGCTGCTTCGCGCTTGCCCCAAGAGAGCTTAGCCAAGACCAGAGAAAGCTGCCCCCTTCTCTTCGCTCTCCCTTCTCCTTTCTTTTTCCAAGGGGGGCCCCACGGCTTCGAGCTGCCCCTGCCGGGTCCTGTCATCACCTTGTCGTTCTCCTTGGTCCTCTGCAAATAGGCAAGCTCCTCGGGGCCACTTCACCGCTCTGTCCGAGCGCTCTCGACTCTCTCGCATGTGCTTGCCCGAGCTCGCCTGACGGTTGTCTGCATCCGCCCTCGAGTAGTCAACCCCCTCGCAACCCCCTCGAGTACTCGACCCCCCCTCGACTGCTCAACTCCGACTGTCCTCTCCGACTGTCCTCTCTGACTGTCCTCTCTGACTGTCCTCCTCGACTTCTCAACTCCGCCCGTCCTCCATCTCCCAAAAATTTTCTGCCACATTGAATATGCTTCTCCTCCTGCCCACCATGGCCGACTCTGCCGGGCTGCTCAACAGCGCCATCGCCTGGTTCTCGAGCCTGCTCGCCATCCTCTTCTTCCCGCAGAGCTCCTCGACGGTGGTCTGCATCATATCGGGCGTATTTGTAAGGGGACTCTGCGAAGAAGAGTGTGGATGCTGGTTGTGCTGGTTATGCTGACTCGGCAGATCGTCCTCGGCCTTGCTTTCATCCTCCCCATCCTCGCCCTCGTCGCCTTTGACATTGGCCTCTGGGTGTGGCGGCTCTACGCACTCAACCGCCGCGTCCAGCTGCGCACGCTGCAGCGCCAGCGCCAGCTCCAGCGCGAGGCCCGGCAGAAGCGCGAGCAGGCGCAGGCGCAGCTCCGCGAGCGGGAATCACATGCTCTGGAAGCGGCGCTGCGCCAGCGGGCACGCGCCGCCGAGACCATGGCTGTGGCTGTGCCCACAGGCCTGCTGTCGAGCGCACCGCGCCCGGCGCACTGATCTATCTCGGGTGTTCTTTTTTAATGACTGAACGAAGGAGTCTTGTTGGGTTGTCTTTTTTAGTTTTTGTTGTTTTCACTCCCAGTGTGTCTATTTTGTCTGTTTTTTTATCTCTCTTTTTTTTACCTCCCTTTTTGTCTTGCCCCCAATCTACGCAATCTGGGACAGCACCTTGAGAAGGTCGCCCATGACGCCCATGGCCGTGACCGGGCCGCCGGCGCCGGCGCCCTGGATGATGAGCGGGTTGGCGCCGTAGCGCTTGGTGTAGATGCTAAAGATGTTGTCGCTGCCCTTGAGAGAGGCAAAGGGGTGGGAGCGGTCATAGGTCTGGAGGCCGACGCGGAGCTTCTGGGCGGCAATGTCGGCGCTGCCGACGTAGCGCACGACCTTGCCCTCGCGCTCGGCGGCGGCCTTGACGCTCTCCATCTGGGCGTCGAACTGGGGCAGCTTCTGCAAAAACTCGGCGCCGCTGGCGGCCGACGCGAGCTCGGCGGGGATGAGGCTCTCGACCTCAAAGGCGGCCGGCGACTCCACGGGCACGCCGGCGAGGCGCGCCAGGATGGTCAGCTTGCGGGCCACGTCCATGCCGTTGAGGTCGTCGCGCGGGTCCGGCTCGGTGTAGCCGAGCTGCTTGGCCTGGGCCACCTCGGCGGACCAGCGGCTGGCCGGGGCCCCCGGCACCGGCGTCGCCGGCGCAAACGAGTTGAACAGGAACGACAGCGTGCCGCTGAAGATGCCCTCGATGCGCGTAATCTCGTCGCCCGTGTCGACGAGGTCCTTGATCGTCGACAGGAGCGGCAGCCCGGCGCCGCACGACGACTCGTGGTACACCTTGGCCCCCGACGCCGCCGCGGAGCCAAAAATGTCCTGCCACAGCGCCCACGACCCCGAGAACGCCTTCTTGTTGGGCGTGATGATGCTGATGCCGCGGCGCAGGATCGCCGGGTACGCGTCCGCCACCTCCTGCGCGCTCGTGTTGTCCACCAGCACCACCTTGGCCGGCGCCGCCGCCAGGTACTCGATGAGCGCCGGCATCGGCAGCGGCTTTTCCTTTGTCGCGTCGAGCGCCGCCATGGCGCCGCTGATGCTCACCTCCGAGTAGTCCTTGTGGTAGACGCAGCCGAACTGCGTCGTCACATAGCAGAGGCTGAGATGAGGGCTCGGCCGCCGCACCGCGAGGTCGGCGAGCTGGCTGATGAAATGCTTTCCCACACCACCGGCGCCTGGCAGGCATTAGTAAAAGATCGTACCAGTAATAGCTAATGAACAATGGAGGGGGGCAGGGGGGGGGGGGCCCTGCTTTCAGGAGGGGTTCTCTCCTACCGATGATGGCGAGGAAGACGCGAGGCTGAGACGACATGGTGAAGAGAAGCAGCAGGAAACCGGGGCCAATACTGTATCAGATGGGGTTCGTTCTGGGTGCAGAGAATCGACACGTAGGGGTCAAGTCGAGAGGAGATGAGTCGAGGGTAGTCAATTTTCTTTCCCTCTATGGCATGTCTGGAGTAAACAGTGGGGCTGCGACTGCGGGGCTGAGCTCTGATAAGCGATAACGGAGAAGCCATCGAGCCTGCTACATAATTTTTCTGAACCCTTTGGCAAGCAGCACACAATTCACACACATACACGCGCAAAAAAGCACACACAAGGCCGCCATGTCGAAACGCCAGAAGCGCGAGAGCTACCTGCTGGCCCAGCAGCGCCAGGACGGCGCCGCGCCCGAGCTGCCGCAGAAAAAGTTCTACCGGCAGCGCGCCCACGCCAATCCCTTCTCCGACCACAACCTGCGATAGTGGGTGCATGCAACCCCCCCCGTCCTCATGGCGTCCCTGTCCTGTCCTCCGTCCTGTCCTCCATCCTAACAGCAGCAGCCCTGCCAGCCCCGCCAAGATGGACTGGTCTGCCCTGTACTCTGCCTTTTTCCCGGCCGACCACGAGGCTGCCTCCTCCTCCGAGGCTGTCGCCGCCTCCCATCCGGCCGTCGAGGTCGCCGACATTGGCTGCGGCTTTGGCGGCCTACTGGTGGCACTGTCGCCGGCGCTGCCCGAGACGTTGATACTGGGTGAGTGCTTTTGGAGAGCCTGTCCCGTTCTGTCACGTCCACTGTGATTGTCTACTATGACTGCTCACCGTCCCATCTCCGTCCCGTTCCGTCCACCGCTCACCGCTCACCACTCCTCGCCTAGGCCTCGAGATCCGTGACCACGTCACCGAGTTTGTCCAGAACCGCATCCAGGCACTGCGCGCACAGAATGCGGACCCGGCCTCCGCCGCCTCCTCCCCCCGGACCCAGCCGTTTGCCAACATTGCCTGCGTGCGGGCCAACACGATGAAGTTTTTGCCCAACTTTTTCCGGCGCGCCCAGCTGCGCAAGATCTTTTTGTGCTTCCCCGACCCCCACTTCAAGGCGCGCAAGCACAAGGCGCGCATTGTGTCGCCGACGCTGGCGGCCGAGTACGCGTACGTGCTGGCGCCGGGCGTCGGCCGCGTCTACACCATTACCGACGTCGAGGACCTGCACCGCTGGATGGTCGCCCACTTTGCCGCCCACCCGGCGTTTGCCCGCGTGGCCCCCGAGGAGGAGGCGGAGGAGGCGGAGGCCAGCAACGACGGCGACGACGACAACAACAACACCGACCCCTGCATCGCCATCATGCGCACGGCCACCGAAGAAGGCAAAAAGGTCGCGCGCAACGGCGGCCAAAAGTTCGTCGCCGTCTTCCAGCGGCTGCCAGACCCGCCATGGCCGGGCGAGGACAGCGACTAGAAGAGAGAGAAAGAAAGAAAGAAAAAATAAATGTAAAACAGTATTATGTACTATGGCCGTAGACTAAAAGGAGCATGGCATGTTCTGTACAACAATTCCCATACCCACTATACAAAAAAGCATTATGCATTATTCCGTCAAAAACGGGTCATCGAAATGGATATAGGGACTTGGCAGACTCAAGTCGACCTCGGCAATCTTTTCTTCCGTGTTGCCGGGATCCCCTCAGCTCAGCGTGAACGTGTCGCTCGTGCCGGAAAAGGACGAGATGGACCCGATCAGCGGCTTCGAGTCGCCGTAGTACTTGAGGCGGTACGTGCCCGAGGTGGCCGTCGACTCGGACTCCCAGCTCAGCACGACGCTGCTGTAGGCCAGCAGCCAGTTGGTGCGCGTCCACGTGTAGACCAGCGACCAGTCCTCGTCGCTGCGCACCTGCACCCAGTCGCCGGTGCTGTTCTGCATCTCCACGGCCGCAAAGGTCTCCTCCAGCCGCAGGTTGTTGCGCGGGTTGGCGCCCACAAAGGTGGCGTTGATGACAGAGCCCTTGGTGTAGCTCGAGTTCGGCTGGCTGGTGCACTGGCCAAACGACTTGAGCAGGGGCGCCGCGTCGTACACCACGCCCGTGATGAAGCTCAGCGACGTCTCGCGGTTGTCGGGCGGCGTCGGGCCGGCGTCGGGCGCACCCGTGGCGTCGGGCGCCAGGTAGGCCAGGTTCTCGAGCGTCAGGTTGATGTAGGCCGGCAGCTCCCAGGGCCCAAACAGCGTGCTGGCGCCCTCGTAGCGCTGGATCTGGTACTCCTCGGGCGTGGCGCAGTAGTGGGCGTACACGTTGGCCGGCCCGCCGAGCACGACGACCGGGTCGGCGTCGTCGTCGCCGGCCAAAAAGGTGGCGGCGGCCTCCTCGGCCACGGCCTTTTTCCAGCGCCGGCCCGACATGGTGGTGGCCTCGGACGGCGACACGATGATGATCAGCTGGCCGACGCGCAGCGACTGCACGTCGACAATGTTGGGCGACCAGGCGTAGGGCTCGTCCATCTCGCCCACGTCCAGCAGGATGGGCTTCTCGCCCTGGCAGGCCTCCTGCGCGGCCGAGGGCGTCTTGAGCAGGTCCGACACGACGGCCCACAGCGGGTTGGCGTCCGAGTCGCCCGAGTCGGCCTGGGTAAAGTCAAAGGCGCCGGGGCCGTCGGTGGTGCCGGCGGCAAACGAGTAGCCCAGCGCGCCCGGGCACGTCATGACGGCGGTGCCGTTGGGCAGCGTAAAGTTGAAGTACTCCATGTCCTGGTAAAAGTGGAACGACTTGACCGTCGACCCCACCACGGGCGTCGACGTCGTGGTCAGGGCGTCGTAGATGTCCAGGGCGCCGACGTACTGGCGCCGGCCGATCTCGTAGCAGCTCGAGACGCCCAGGTCGAGCTTCTGGAACTCGGGCCCACGGCCGTGGCAGTTCTCGGACGAGCCCGAGCAGGTGCTCTTCTCGTAGGTGCACATCTCGCCGGAGCCGTCGTCGCACCAGGCGCCCAGCGTGTTGGGCGTGGTGTCGCCGACGTTGGCCTGGGAGAAGCCGGCGACGAAGCCGTCGGCGGCGCTGTCGTCGTCCAGCATGGCCTGCTCAAACAGGTAGGCGGCCACGCCCTTGTTGTCGCCGGTCACGTGGGTGTTGTTCTCCAGCATGGAGGTGCCGTGGACGGGGTACCAGGTCAGGATGCCAATGTTCTTGAGGTCGGAGGCGCGCTGGAAGCGCACCAGCGTCATGGTCTTGTCGACCGTGTCGCTGTAGAGGGCGCGCTCGTCGGCCGGGTTGTTCATGTACGAGTACAGGCTGCGCGAGAGGTTGCCGTCGGTGATGTTGGTGGTGCCAATGTCCAGGTAGCCCGTCGTCAGGTTCTCGTGGGCCCGCTGCACGGCGAGCACGGCGCCGTCGACAATGGACTGGTAGCTCTGGTCGCTGAAGCCGAGGCTGGTGATCTGCGGCAGCAGGTAGTTGAACCAGGCGCCGGGGCCGCTGTGGGCGTGCGTGCCTGTCACCGCCACGTTGTTCTTGTCGTAGACGGCGTAGTCGTCGCCCAGCGCCGCGATGCCCTCGAGGATGCCCAGCCGCACCGCGTGGTCGCCCGACTGGGTGTCCAGCACGAGGTAGACAAAGCGGTCGTCCGTGTTGTCGACGTCGCCCACGATGAACGCACGTGCGTAGACCCGCTGGCGCAGCCCGGTGCCTGTCTGATCCAAGCTGGCGTAGCCCCCAAAGTTGATCTCCACCACCGGACCCGTAATGTCAGCCTTGCCCACGCCGATCAGGTACTTGTCGCCCGCGGGGGTCGAGCGGGCCAGCGGCGGCAGGTCGTCCGTGTCTGCAGCCTTGGCTTGGTCCTCATGGTTGTAGGCGTGGCCGTGCTTGGACTTGGGCGCAGGCGCCGTCTGCGACGAGAGGTACGACGCCGCACCCAGCTGCCACGACGCCGCGAACACCAGCACAAACAGGGACACAGAGGCGATGGCGATGAGAGCCAGCCGCCAGGAGGGAGACCGCCTCTTCTGCCGCTGCCGCTGCAGCAGCTGGGCGGTCAGCTCGTCCTCCTTCTCCTCGTCCCCAGGCAGCACGTCGTAGTGGCGATGATGAGGTGCCATGTTGAGATCAATGGAGATCAATGAGAGACAACAGTTAGGGCGATGCGTGTGGTGCAGAGTGGAAGCACGCCAAGCCAAGACAGAAGACGCTTGCGTGCGCTTTTATCTGCAGAGCGGCTCTCTGTCGATGCGTCCGTCCGGCTTTCGCTGCTTCCGTTGCTTCCGTCGCTCCCGTTGTCTATACCCCTCCTCGGAGGATTGTGGTGTGCAAGGCAGGGGGGTAAGCGGGGGAGGGCCCTGTCGTGTTGGTCGCTCTTTCCTCTTGCTTCTTGTTATTGCCTTGTTGCCCCTTTTTTTGAGCATCCCCCGTTGCTACATATATACATATATTGGACAGTATTGGCCCAGCGCTCGTGAGGAATCGGATGCTTGTGCGAGAGAGGGGACTGTCCGTGCCAAGTATTTCTACTGCGGCTGTCACCTCTTATAGACCGGGCTGGTGAGCAACCCGTCTTCCGCGTATCTCCCGCGTGCCGGGTGCCTGCGTATCGCGTGCCTGCAGCCTGCATGGCATGCCCGCATGCCCGCATGCCTGCCTCTCTGCACGTGTTATCGTCGGGTCTTGGCTCTCGATTCGCCTCGCCTCGCCTCGCCTCGCCTCTGCCCTCTGCCTGCCTGCCCGCTCTGCCCAGATATCATATTTATCTCTGCCTCGGCGCTGCGCTGCGCTGCCCCCTCTCCATGGCGGGCTGCTATCAGCGGGCCCAGATCGGGATGCGAGGGCAAGGCGACGCTAGACGACACGCTTAGGTAGGTGGCCGACCATGCTTCCCAGGACGGGCCATGTTTCCCGGTTTGGGAGACCGGATGAAGGACAGGACAGGACAGGGTACGTGCGTGCGATAGAACGCTGCGAGCATCTCTGCAAGATACGAGCACAGCTGCGCTGCTCGTGTGTGTGTGTGTGTGCAGGGGGGAGGGGGAGGGTGTCCTCGTCGACGTCAGCGAGCCTGCGTGCTCATCAAAATGCAAACGGTTAGATTGCGATTTCGCCGCGTGTTCGCTTATGCCGTCCCTTTCTGGGCGGCACACAGACCCAAGTTGTCCTGGGCGTGCAGGCGGCCCTGGGCGTGCAGACACACAAACCCCCCCCCCCCCCCCAAAGCCAGATCGACAGGGACTCAGGGACACCATCCAGGCGTGAGCGGACGCTTCCCTGTCCCCCCGATGTGGCTGTGGGAAAAGCGTTACTGTGGCACGCTGTGGCCTGTGAGTGGTCAGCTTTATCAGGCCGCAGTGGGTTCGCGCTCATCTGTCGGTCTGCCGTCCACAGGCCATTCTATCTGCTAATTGGGTCATTTTTGTCGCTGGTGGCTGCCCTGCTGTGTAGGCGAAATAACGCTGGCCCGCGTAATGAAAGGAGAAAAATCCTGCCGGGCGCATGTCACACGATGCTGCAATTTGCCCCCGAGGACTTTCTCTATGCCTCTCAGCTTCACTTGGCTGACCGCTCTCCGAACGCGCCTTCCTATCTCGTCATCACATGGAAGAGGAGGTGGGTGGGGGGGGGATGTAGGGATTGTTGTTGTTGTCGTTCACGGCCATTCACTCGGCACCCCAACGCGTCGGCACACCGCTAACGCAGATGGGGCAAGTGGTCTCACACCCCCCCCCGCAATGTTCTTTCCAGGGCGGTCAGGGCTGCTTTGCCTTGTTGGGTAGGCGCTGGCGCCCCCCCCCCCTTCTCTGCTGCAGATATTACACACACGTGTAAGTGCGAGTACGAGCGCTCGTACTCGAGCAATATGTCATATGTAATACGAGCGAGCTTTTTTTGACAGGGACAGCTGGGCGATCCATGACCGAATGAGCAACCGTTGCACTGCTAACGACCGGGCTGGCTGTGTAAATACGAGTAGGCCTTGTCCATGGGACCTTGTCCATCGGATTGATAACGGCGTCGCAGACCGCTGGAAACGAGCCGAAAAGCGCAGGCGCTGATAAACATGTGAATGGACAAAGTGATAAGATGGACAACTGCACGAGAGAGGCCCCTCCTATACCATCGCGGACTAAGACCCCCCTCTCTGCCTAGGCTGCCTGGCCCTCCCTCCGACGACGGCAGACAATACCACTCTGCCGTGAGAATGGCCGTCCAGAAAGCGTCCAGAAAGCCGCCTGCCACCCGCACAAAGGCGCCGCCGAGGGTCAGCCGATGTGGGAAGATAGATAGGAAGCCGCGGCGGCCGCAGTTGGGCGCAGAGACAGCAGGAGGAGGAGGAGGAGGAGGAGGAGGAGGAGGAGGAGCAACCACAGAGGGATTTGTTTGCTCAGAAGCGTGTCGTCCTAGACAGGTGGCGTCCGGCTGTGGACGACATCGGCTGTAGATGGCATAGGTCTTGTTGATTGCAATGTGATTGCGGAATTAAGTCGAGGAGTTGCAAGCTGCAGCCCGCATCCGATCTGAGCTGCCCCGAACTTGCTCTGCATTCTATTTACCTCACAGCCGTTATTAACCATCGGCCCGCGACCTCACGCACACGCATGTTGGCCCAGCCTCACACGCGTGAGATGGCCCTCAGCCATGACCTGAAAAAGCATTATCCCCCCCCATCGCCATAAACGCCTTTCCTCCCCTGTAGCAGTGTCCTCTACTGAGGGTCCTCGTCCGCCAATATTTCCGCGTACTCCTTCTTGATCGTAGGCAACTTGAACGGCATCCGCAGCTTGTCCATCGGTGCCACGCCGCCAGTCATGGCAGCCGCTGGCCGCTTCCGGCAGCCGGCCAAGGGCCGTGCGTAAGCACCTTGTCGTGTTGCTGTCTGCAGCACTCCCACGCCTTTGCCCATGCCTATGCCCATGCTCATCGCCCCTGGGACCTGGTTCTCCTTTCCGCCGGCATTCCACGGCTGTTGTGCCGGCGGTCTGTAGGGTGTGCCGCACGGTTGCATCGGCTGCTGCATCGGCTGCTGCATCGGCTGCTGCTGCTGCTGCAATGGCTTTTGCATGTAGTGGTGGTGATACTGTGGCAGTTCCGTCCCCTGCCCAGGCGGTGGACGCGGCGTCTCTGGGGGAGGTGGCGGGCTCGAAAAGTGTGCATACCGCCTCTTGGTGCTGTCTTCGTCGTGCTCGATCCTGTAGTCGCTCTTCATTGCGACACCGTTCAGCCTGCGTCCCGTGAGCTCGGGAGGAATGCCCGAGGAGGCGCGCTGAGCTGGGCGGTGCGCTCCAATCGAATACGGCCTTGCGCTCGACGCAGCCGGCGGCCTCGGCTGAATGGCCGCTGAGGCACCGAGATCCGAGCTGCCGCGGCTGAAGCCCTGCATGATCGTCGGCTGGCCAGCCGGTCGTGCCGCACTGCGCTTTCCCTTGGCAGCCGTGTTCTGAGCTGTCGCTGTCGCTGTCGCTGTCGCTGTCGCTGCCTCGGCCTCGGCCTCGGCCGCCAGCATGGCCGTATAATGAGTGCTCGCCTTTGTGAATCCGCGCATGGCTCCCATGGTGAAGCCAGACGCGTTCTCCATTGTCGTCGTGTAGCCTCGCTGGAACGTGCCGCTTCCGCTGCCCTGTCCAGCACTGGCGGTGTACTGAGGAGCAGCCGCTGCCTTGCCTCTCTTGGACCAGGGCTCTCGCCAGCCGGCTCCACTGCTGTACGAGTAGTCGTCGTATCCGCCATAGCCATAGCCGCCCTCAGACCTTGACACAGGGTCGACGGGGAACCTGTCGTCTTCCGTGGACACGCCCGCCGGCAGTCCGCCGTAGATCTTATTGTAAGGAGGCACCGGCCGGCCCAGTATGTCGCCCATCTCATCCAAGAGCTCCTTGTTGTAGGAGGGTCCCGTTTCTGAAAAAAACGAGCGGTCAATGTCCGAGACAAATTCGGAGAGCTGGCTCTCGTCGCCGAAGCGGTTCTGCTGCGGGTAGCTGAGATTCAATAGGCACTTTGCACGCGTCATGGCGACGTAGAGCAGCCGGCGCTCCTCGTCGCTGTCCTCGGCTCGGCTGTGCGGTATAGAGCCGTTGCAGACCGCCGGGATGAAAACAATGGGCCACTCCAAGCCCTTGGCCGCGTGGATGGTGGAGATTGTCACCCTGGGCGTCTCGTCATCCTCTCTGCGGTCGGCGTCGGACGCGAGAGTCACATTGGCCAGAAATTTTCCCAGCACGCCCGTCTCCTTGGTCTGCTCCGCGTCCTCTACCTCGGGGAGGTCCTCTTCGCGTTCGGAATCACCCATATTTGCCATGAACTCGCGAGCCAGGCTGACCAGCTCCTCGACATTGCCCCACCGCGACTCTTCGTCGTCTCCATACGTCTCGGTGATGAATGCCTTGTAGTCCAGCCGGTCGATCAGGGTCTCGATGAGGCTGACGAGTGTGGACGATGTTGTGTCCTCCTTCAGAGCCGCTTCTGAACCGGAGCCGTCGACCTGCGCTCGCATTTCCTCGATGAGAGCGATCAGGCCGCGGTGGAGCTTCTTTTCTGCTCGCTTCAGGTTGGTCCGAGACGTGCGCTCGCCCCGATAATGCTTAGTGATCACCGCCCACATGCTCAGCTTCGCGCTGTCCGCCTCCTCCATCAGAGCCTTGATCGTGGTCTGCCCTACGCCCCGCTTGGGGACGTTGATGATCCGGGCCAGGACATCGTTGTTGTCGGGCTGGTAGATGACACGCAAGTAGTCGAGAATGGTCTTGACCTCGGCCCGGTCAAAGAATTTCAGCCCGCCTGGGGTGAATTGTCAGCTCTCATTGGGCTTTGTTTTGTTTTGTTTTTCACCTCATCCCCCCCCCCCCCCCCCCCCCCCCCAAAAAAAAACTCACCAACCATGCGATACGGAACGTTTTGTGATCCCAGACACGTCTCGATAGAGCGCGAGAGCGATGCGGTGCGCACGAGAATGGCCACGTCGCTGTAGTCCAACATCTTGCCGGACAGCAGAACTGCTCTGCGAATTTCTGACACGATCCAGTCGGCTTCCGCGCTGGCGTCCCCGAGCTGGCGGAGCACCGGCCGCACGCCCTTCTTATGGACGGGCAGCAGGCTCTTCTTGTACCGCTTCAGGTCCTGCTCGATCACCTGGAGCGACGTGTCCAGGATGCGCTGCGACGAGCGGTAGTTCTCTTCCAGCGAGACCTCGTCGGTGCCCGGGAAGTCGTGGAGGAAGCGGGACAGGTTGGTGACCTCGGCCGACCGCCAGCCGTAGATGCTCTGGTCCGGGTCGCCCACGACGGTGATCCGGTTGCGCGCCTGGCCAAACAGCTTCATGAGTTCAAACTGGATGCCGTTGGTGTCCTGGTACTCGTCGATCAGGACCGCCTGCACGTTGGACACGCACTGGGGGTAGGCCCGGAGCAGCTCGGTGCCCTTGACCAGCAGGTCGTCGTAGTCGAGCAGATTCATGGACGTGAGGTAGCTCTGGTACTCGCGCTGGATGGTTTCCAGGCCCTGTAGCGGGTTCTGGGCCGATCCTCCTGAGAAAGAAGGCAGAGATCTCTTCCGCCGTGCCGCCGCTGCTTCTTCTTCCGCCCCGAGGCGGCCCTTGGCCTTTTTCTTGCTTATCCACGACCGGGCCATCCGCGGTTCCGTGGTCAGGCTGTGGCGCTTGATGATCCGCTTGATAATGGCCATCGAGTCGTTGTCGTCCACGATGCTGAATTTCTGGTCCAGCCCAATGTGCTTGCCGTACGAGGCCAAGTACCGACGCGCGACGCTATGAAAGGTGCCGAGGACGATCTTACGCTCGCGACCGTCGCCCAGGACCCTACCAATGCGCTCCTTCATCTCCCGGGCCGCCTTGACTGTGAACGTGGCCACGATGATGTTGTGAGGCTGATAGCCCATATCGATGAGCCACACGACACGAGACGTCAGCGTGTGTGTCTTTCCGCTTCCCGGCCCAGCCAGGATGGCCACAGTGTCGGCATTCGAGGTGACCGCCCGGCGCTGCGCCGTGTTGAGCGAGTCCATAATAGACGAGAACGGCACCGGCTGTCTGGGCTTGCTGGGCTTTCTACGCTCGCTGGGCTCTTCTGGCTTCGGCTTCGGTTTCGGCTCCGGCTTGTGTTTCAATGTCGGTTTCGCCTTTGATTGCATCTTGGCTGTTGGTCGTGTGGTTGTCATTGTCGTCGCTTTTCGCTTTCTTGGTCCGCCTGCGTGGCTGGAAAACGAAAATTCAGGAAACCCATCAGAATCTGAGTCAGATTCTATTTTTATGGCGTGTGGCCATGGTGCCATGGTGGTGGAATGGTGAGGTCTGCATATACAGTTGTTGGGATCGCGCGCCGCATGCAGAGGTCGCGTCGTCAACACGGCCAATGCGGCAGGAAATCACGACTGCACGTGACTATATTCTGATCACGTGTGCACCACCCGCTCCCCTCCCCTCCCCTGCGGACGCATTGACATCCCCAAGAAGCACAGCGGGAGCCCCAATTGGAAGCATTCCTGCTGGCGCTGTTCATGTTTCGTTTCTTGCAAAGAGCTCGGCAGTCCGGGATCAGCAATTGCAAGATCGAATTGTGACTGCGGGCAGCTATAAGCGCCGGAGGAACCTCCTCAACCGCTGTGACCAAGCTTTCTATAGGTGTTTGCCACCATGGCAACGCAATGCGGCCATATCTGGTTCGGAGCAATGCAAAGGACCGAATCACATTTCCATTCCCTCTCTATATGGGCTGGCTTATCAGGGCGGGAAGAGGAGGGAAGTCGGCTGGATGGGCGGCATAAACATCGATCTTGATGCCGTTAGCAGCACACTGACCACCGCACATTCTGTCTGTGCGCCGATAATAGTGATTTTCATTGCTGTCACCCGCAGATAGCAATGTGTGATAGGAAAAAAGGCATTCTTATCCCAGAGTGAGCCTGCATGCAACGGCAAGATAGCTGGTGGTTTGGTCTGATGCCATCACATGTGCTGCAAGGTGCAGGAGAGAAAAAAAAAAGAAAAAAAAAGAGAGAAAAGAAGTAAGCCTCGAAAATGTTTCTACGATATGTTGATTGAAGACGAGGCAGCACATACGAGCAAGACACAACGGCTCATGCTCGCATGGAAGACACGGCGGCTACTCGAGATGTGCAATGTGATCCAAGCAGCATAAAAATCCGTCACTTCAACTGTCAGCACACCAATGTGAAATGCAAGGGTGACAGCGGGTATTTTTAGGGACTGACCAACCAACTATGCCATTCGTATGTATGTGCCGCATTAATACGCTAGGATGGGGGGGTCGCCCCGAGAAGGTAAGGGGCGGAAGGAGGAGAGGAGAACGAAAGGCAAAAGAGGGAAGCCAGTGAAGTCAAGGGAGAGGCAAGAGGATGGCGAACGTTGATGGCATAGCGGGGCAAGAAGATGGTGGGTGGGGCTCGCTTGAACGGTTGGCCAATGACAGGCTGGATGCGAAAGCTGGGCGCTTACAGACGGGCGGCAGACCAGGGGTGCTGGCCAATGGCAGAGGGCATTGAGCACTGCAGCTGCCGCCCGTGATGCAGGCCGTTTGGAGGAAGCACACCTGTCTGCGCTGTGAGAGGTCCATCACTCTCCATCACGCCCCGGATGGGCAGCAAGGTTAAGCAGATCCCAGCACGCCTCTGGTGCAGCGCTTTCGCGCCCGGAAAGGCAGCGGACGGCTGGCATTGGCTGGCGCAGGTCGGCATGGTGAGCTGCGGGTGGGCCTCACCAGCCAAACAAAACTTCCGAGGAGTATCACCAGGCGCTGGATCGTATATACTCTGGATTTTCTCCTAGTTTTCCCCCCTTGGTTCTCTCTTCCACCGTAACAATCCATGTGACGGCGTCCCTGCTTTTCTGCTTCACATTTCATGCGGCATAACATGTCTCAAACCGCCGGTTCTGTAGTGAGGAGATCGTCATTACTGGACTGAAAAGAGACTCTCACGGGCTTCCTTGCGCCTTTATATCTCACCCGACGCCCTCCCCCTCCCCCTCGTCTCTCTCTCGACGACACCATGCGAACACAGATTCATACACTCGCTTTCCTGCTTTCTGCTTCTTCCACCGCAGTCCTCTGCTCCGTGATTCTTCCCCGCGACGTTGACGTCGCTGGTTCTGTTTTTGAGAAACGGAACAACAATCCCTTGAACATTGACTGGAGCCCGGCACCCTCCCCGGAAGACGGCCCCCCTCTGTCAGCCCACGCACTCCGCAACAAGGCCTACCTTCCCGCAGAAATCGGTGGCATTGTCGGTGCCTACGCCCTCAGCCTTGTCTTTGTGGCTGTCACTCTCCTGCTGCTGGCAAAGCGCAGACGCGAACACCTCGCTACCGGCGCGGACTTTGAGTACATCATCCACGAGTTCGACAGGCAGCAGCCGAACACCATCCAGCTCCAGGACAGCCTCGTCCCGTACGCCGTCAAGTCGCCGTCGCATCTGAACTTCTCATACCCGCAGAGCCCGACCCACGGCAAGCAGCCGTCGTACACGGTACCCATTGTCACAGCACAGCACGGACCCGGCGTTGATTACTCCGTGGACCAGAGAGTGGTGTCTGCAGACCACGAGATGGCGCAGGCACAGCTGGAGCAGATGTACAAGTACGTGATGGAGCAGGAGGAGGCCAAGGAGAACGGCCGGTCGGTGGAGGACCTGCCGCCGCTGAGCCCGATATCGAACACCAGCCGCGGCGGCAGTGATGCGCGGCACTTCAAGGAAAAGTCGGCCAGCTCCATGTCGTCGCTGCTGCGCAAGGACAAGAGCAAGGGCCTGACGCTGAACCTCAACGGCGGCAACGACAGCCGAAACAGCATGGGCACCAAGGAGGAGCGCACGCACTCGCGCACGTCGTCGATCCTGTCGGCGCTCAAGTCGCCGCGCAAGAAGAAGATGCAGGGGATCAACATCTCGTCGCCCATCATGACGCCCAAGTCGGCGACGTTCCCGCGGCCGCTGGAGAGCGCCGAGATGAGCGCGATCCCGCCGCGACACTACATACCGGCTCCGCCGCCGCCTGTGCCGATTTCGCTGGACTCGGTGGTGTCGTCGACGCCGCCGATGTCGCCTACGCAGGCGCAGGCACCGGCGCAAGCCGAGGCGCAGGTTGAGGTGCAGGCCGAGGCGCAGACCGAGACGCAGACCGAGACGCAGGCACCGGCGAAGCAGGCGACCGCCACGGGCGCGCCGCTGACGCCGGAGACGTCGCCGATGAGCACGGCCAGCATCGACCAGCGCATCGGGGCGACCATTGAGACCAAGAACCTGCAGCATGCGCGCAAGGGGTCGACGGCGACGGCGGCGACGGGCGAGCACACGGAGCGTGACCCGGACTCGGCGATCTCGGCGGCGGACTCGACGATGCCGCTGGTAGGCCTGCCGACGTCGCCAAAGCCGGGTGTCTCGCGGTTCCCGTCGCTGCCGACGTCGCCGCGGATGTCGGGCTTTGCGCAGAGCAACGCGAGCCAGCTGAGCCAGGCGAGCCAGGCGAGCCACGGGACGCCGACGCCGACGTCGGCCGTGCGGACGGGCGGCGCGCTGCCGCTCCGGGCGTACGAGCCGGCGGTGACATCGCCGTCGTACGCGTCGTTTGCGACGAGCAGCCAGACCAAGCAGACTGTGTTTGAGCGGACGATGCCGCAGTCGCCGGGCGCACACACGCCGTGGACGGGCGCGCCGGTGCCGTACTCGCCGTACCAGCCCTTCTCGCCCGTGGTGCCCATGACGCCCAGCCTCGTGACCAAGGCCGACCGCAAGCGCATGCGGCGGATGGAGCCCAAGACGCCGACAATGGAGATGGTCAAGAGCGACGAGGAGATTTGGTAACGGCAGGTGGCCCTTTAGGTTTTTTTACGCATTGTACCTTACTTTTGTGCTTTCCTTCTTGTCTCCTGTTCCTTCCTTTTTCGTTTGTTACTTATTACGAGTACTCGTACCTACTTTCCTGTTTCCTACCATCTGGCTTCTACGCTACTGCCCTTTCCTGTTAGAATGAAAGTCTCCCACACACGGTCTCTCGGGTTCTTGCCGCGTTCCATCCTAGATTCCACGTGTCAGCGCCCAGAGATTGGACTGCATAGTACGTACGCCGCAGGCTAGTCTGTTTCGAAGCGGCCATTGAAACGTGGGAGCCTGCTGGGATATGATGATCATATTTTTTTCCTCTCCCTTTCTCTCATTTTTTTTTTCTTTTTTTTTTCTTTACTCGTACTCTCTTTGTTGACCGGTCCTGACCTGAGCGGTCCCGGCGGCCAGTGGCAGTGCGCGGCTGCGCACTGTGCGAGCCTGATACTATTGGGGGCAAATTGTGTGGCCTGTGAAATTTTTCATGGCTAAATAGGCAAGTGGGAAATGCGGATATCAGAGCTGGAAACGGCAGCTCACCGCCAGGGGCGCCGACGTAAGATACGCGTTCGATTTTTGCGAATGCGAGCGCTACGAGTGCGACGACGGAGCAATAATATGTGTAAGATACAATTAAGACAATGATCTTGCGATGGGCGGTACCAATAGTCCCCAACACCCAACACGAGCGAATACGGCACAACATGCTCAGACTCGTACTCGTAGTATGGACGAGCATTACTCCGTGTGTTCGTACTCGTATTCTCTGTTTTGGCCGCTGGTGCTGTTGCATGCATACGCGCGGACACATCGATTGCAGGGTTGGTGGTGACACCAGAAAGACGGTATGGGAGAGCAGGAAAGACCACTCGAGGGACTTCTACACCGCATGGCAAAGGCGACAAAAGGTGCGGTATGCGCATGTGAAAGCGAAGCAGCGCCGTAGCCAATGGCGACTGCCAAGCACGTTGCATGATCCACGTCATAAATGCCAGATCCTTCATGGCGGACGGCGCCATTGGTCAAGCGAGCGGTTCAGAACAGGCAGGAAGGGGGAGAGCAAGTGGAAGGGGCAAGTGGAAGGGGACACAGCAAGTGGCCAGGAGAGAGGGGGGGGGGGCCAAGACGAGGGCAGGAGCGGACAAGGGAAGGGCAACAAAAGGAGCCAGGGACGGAGAGGAGCCAGGGAAAGGAGCCAAGACCAGGAGCCAGGAGCCCGTTTGTTGAGCCGGTACGAGCAGGATACAATGTCGTACGGCGCCAGTCGTACGAACTCGAATGGCAGCACAGTGCGCCGGGCCCGCACGGTCTGACCCTCTTTCGTATTTTTTTGAGCCGAGTTCGGGCACAGAGAAGGGGCCGGCCACGTGAGAGCGGCCATTGTGAGGTGGGCGGACTGTGGCACGATTCTCTCCAGCCAGTGGGCTGATCACGCTATAACAATTGGCAGTTCTTTCCTCGACGTTGTCTCATTCAATTCCCGCACATCACCAATATTGGTCTGCCTTCTCGTACGACTTTTCTGCTGTCTGGCTCAACCGTCGCTGCGCAGGCCCTCCCTCGTCTCTTCCCCCTGGCACCAGAGAGACTCCACGCGAGGGACCTTGCAGGGCAGTCCATCTCTGGCCGGGCCCCTTTGGTGCAGCGATCGCGATCGGGCCCTGTTTTTTGTTTCTTTTTTTCTGGGCGGTTTTGCTCTGTTAGAGATTTGGCGGTACGCCCACCCGTCTGACTAGCAGCAGGGGCTCTCCTGCCGCCGTCGCCTGCCATCGCACCACTTCGTCGACGCACACCCCCCCTCCCCTCCAAGGGCGTCGGACAATAGCGAAGGGGGAAAACGTTCCCTCTGGGCGGCTGGTCAGCCCATTTTCGTCGAAAACAGTCGAACAGCACCGCAGCACCCACGCACCGAACGGTCGTTCCAGCCAGACGCGCCACC
>JACCPH010000016.1:364853-426828 GCA_014183095.1 Harringtonia aguacate
CCCCTCCGTCAACCCACACCCAAGGGCCAGCTCAGTGAGGGCTGACAGGCGGTCCACCGAGGCCTACGGACGGGTCCAGAGAGAGAGAGGCTTGGGAGAGGCAGGCGAGAGGTTGCATCATGGCGGATCAGCAGGATGGGGACTCGGTGTTTGCGGGTCTCGACTCACTGGATGTCTCTGCTGCGAACAGTATAGCCGGAGACGACACCTCGTTTGCAGCTTTGATGAGCGACATCAGCGACCACCGCACGCAACAACAAGACGACAGCAGCAGCCACGCTCCAGTTCTTCTTCCGGTCGACAACACTGCGATCGACACGAAGAGAGCGAGCGCCGGCCAGACCAGCGACAACGTCCTCACCAACACCAACTCCTCCACTGACGCTACCACCGCCACCAACAACACCACCACCACCACCACCACAAACACAACTACCACCACCACTGCCGTCGCGCCCGTCGACACCGCCGCGCCCGTCCTTGTCGCCGACAGCAGCAACGTGTTTCGCAGCCCTGGCATCAACACCAGTCACCACACCAGCATCGCCGACAGCAGCACGCGCAGCGACGCGGCCGTCAAGAGTGACAGCACCACCGTCAGCGACAGCACCGCGACAAACCACACCACCAACGCGCGGGGCAGCAGCGCAGCCCCTTCCCTCACCTCGCCGTCCATCTCGTCGGCGCCTCCAGCCAGCTTCTACCGGCAGGTTCCGCCGGATCCCAATTGGGGCTTCTATCCCGAAGCGTCCGCCGCCGGCCTCGACAGCTTCGGCGGCAACGCGTTAACCGGGCTCTACAACCCGTCGTTGCAGGCCGCCGCCGCCGCCCAGCAGTGGCCGCTTGCCAACGCATCGCCGTTTGCCGGCACCCTCCCTCAGCGGCCGCGGACACTCGAGCAGCCACCACCCGGCACCGACCCGCAGCAGCAGCAGCTGTTCCTCCAATTCCAGCAGCAGCAGCAGGACCAGCAGGACCAGCAGGACCAGCAGCAGCAGCTACAACAACAATTCCTACTACAGCAACAGGCAGCACTCGCAGTAGCCGCCCCTGGATTCCTCCGACAGGGCCAGTTCCGCCCGACACTACCACCCGCCGTGTATAGCTCGCTCACACCTGCGCAGCAGGAAGCGCTCAAGAACATCGCCATGCCGGCACACCTTCAGTACCACTCGCCGAAGAGCGAGGGCAGCCAGGGCTCGGCCGACGAAGGCGGCCTGCCTTCGTCGCCCGACGCGACGGCTGAGAGCTCGTCCAAGCTGAACGGCCGCAAGCGCAAGTCGTCGGCCGACGACGAGGACGAGGAGGAAGAAGAAGACGAGGACGGCCAGCCGCAGCCAGTCAAGAAGACAGCCCACAACATGATCGAGAAGCGGTATCGCACCAACCTCAACGAGAAGATTGCGGCCCTGCGCGACAGCGTGCCCAGCCTGCGCATCATGTCCAAGAGCGCGCGCGGCGAAGACACGACTGAGGACCGCGAGGAGCTGCACGGCCTCACTCCCGCCCACAAGCTCAACAAGGCGACGGTAGGCTATCCCGCCCTTGCCAATTTGTTCTTTCTCTATCCATACTAGTCTAACAGAGCAGGTCCTTTCGAAAGCCACCGAGTATATCCGCCACCTGGAGAAGCGCAACAACCGGCTCCAGGACGAGAACGGTCAGATGCAGCAGCGGATAGCGGCGTTTGAGAAGCTGTTTATGCACGGCGCTCTGACCAACGCCAACACGATGAGCCCCATGACGCAGCCGTCGCCGGCCGCCATGCAGTTCGGTGCCGGACCGGCCGACACCTCGGCCTTTATGGGCAGCGCCGGCATGTCGACGCCGCGCGGGCCGGACCCGCCGGGCATGATTCCCGTGCCGGAGGAGATGAAGCGGATTCTGCAGGCCCAGGCGGCGGCTGGTCGGCCATACCCGGTGCCACAGCAGTCGTTTCCGGGCGCCGGATCACCGGCCGTGATGCGGCAGCAGCAGATTCAGCAGCAGCAGCAGATCCAGCAGAACCGCTGGCAGAACGGCGGGCCGTACCTGGGAAAGATGATGGTGGGCTCGCTGGCCGGCCTCATGATCCTGGAGGCCGCGCGTGAGAGCGAGGCCGACAGCCAGACCACCGAGGGGCGGGGTCTCCTGGCCGTGCCGCTGCAGCCGCTGGCCCGCGTTCTGCGGCCTCTGCTGGCCGACCACATCGGCTTTGCCGGCTACTACTACTCGACAGCCCAAGTCATCACAACGGCCAAGCTGCTGCTGGTGCTGGGCATCCTGCTGTGGGCGTTTGTGCCGTCGCTGTTCCGGGGTGGGCGGCCCAAGACGGAGAAGGAGGAGGCCGCCGCGGCCCAGATGGCGGAGCCGTCTCTGGAGGAGTCCGCCGAGGCCAAGGCCGAGGCCGAGCTCGACATCCCCCGCCAGGCGTGGCTGGCTGCCGTGCAGACGGTGTGGGTGCCGCGGCACAGCATCGTGCTGGAGGCCGCGGCGCTGGCCCTCAAGACGGCCAAGCTCGGGCTGCGCCGCGCCTTGGGCGACGCCCGCTACCAAGCGCTGACGGGCCAGACAGAGAAGCAGGAGACAGCGCGGGCCAAGGCCTGGGCGATGGCCGCCGACGCGCAGCTGGCGGGCGGCGACGCCGAGATCAGCGAGGGCCGGCTGGCGCTGACGCTCCTGGCGTCCAACGGCCTGCCAGAGACGCCTCTGCGACTGATGCTCAACGCCCTGCACGTGCGCGTGCTGCTGCGGCAGCTGGGGCGCGGCGCCGCCGTCGACGCGGTGGGCGCTGCTCTGGCGCGCAGCCGGTGGAACGCAGCACGTGACCTGCAGAATCAGAGTCTGGGCCAGGCGGTGGTGCTAAAGGCCGAGGCCGAGGCCGCGTACGACGACGAAGACGACGACACCGAGACCGACCCCGACGCCCTGCCGCCGCACCTGGCGCTGCTCCTGGCCCACAACTGCGACGACGTGCTGACCGACGACGCCGTGCAGCGTGCGCACAACCTGGCTTTCAACCGGCTCACCTCGTCCGCCGACATGGACGACACGGCCGTGCGGTCGCCGCTGGACGCCGTGGCCGCCTGGTTCTCGGGCCGCCTGGTGCAGTGCGCGCTGGCGGCGAGCCTGGCCGTCGTCGACACCACCGTCGACACTGTTGGCAGCCTGCGCGGTGACCTCGAAATGGCGGCCGGCGTGGCTCCTGCCGGGTCGGCGGCCCAGATGCGGGCGCTCGTGGCGCGGGCTGTGCTCGTCGACGACAAGCGCGGCGTCAACATTGCCGAGGCGCTGCAGGCGATGCGGCCGAACCCGGAGCGGAGACCCGACATGGACGTCGTCCTGGCGCTGCGCTGCGCCATGGCCCTCGCCCACCTGCAGCGCTCGCCGGCCTCGGCTCCGCCACCCGATGTGTTCGCCGCCGTCGACGCCGTGCTCCCGGGCGCCAGCGTGCCCACCGTGTCGCTCCTCACCTGCGCCGCCGCCTTCCGGCTCATGCTCGCCTGGCACGCCCACACCGCCGCCGCCGAGCTCGCCAGTCTGTCGCTCGAGCGTCTGGCCGGTGCCCTGCGCGTCTGGGTCGGCGGCCCCGCCGGCAACAGCTGCGGCCTCGACGATGCTGTGCGCCGCAGCATGGTGCGGCGGTGTTTGGACGTCACACGCAGCGTGGTCGGCATGGACCGAGTCGGCTTCGAGTGCGACCCGGGCTACGCCAGCATGAGCGACGCCGACGAGGAGTGTGTGCGATGTTAGACTTGACTGCTGACGGTACTTCCCCCCGCTTCGGGGCTTCTGCCCCAGTCTCCTTCAGTCCCAGTCTCTGCTGGTCTCTGCCTGTCCTGTCTGCTTCTTGCCTTCCCTTCTCTCTCTGTTTCGTCTTTTTGCTTGTTTCTCTCTACACCATGTATTCCTGTCGGCCATTTTCCTACTCGCTTTTTTCTGTCCCATGTTTACTGCTAATTTTTCTGCGTTTTGCTTTGCCTTGTTCCTTTCCGCTCCTTTCCTTTGTCTCGTCACGCTGAACTGTTCGCATCCTCCATGTTTTCCTCGTATCGTCAATCCTCATCTGGGCGGTTCTGCGTCTCTCCCGAACACGGGACGAAGTTATATTTTCACGGGGCGTTTTTGCTATTTAATTACCTCTAGTATCTCTGCTGAGTCTTTTTTGCTATTGTTCCTCTCTTTCCACCAATGTCCTCTCCTGCTGCTCTTGGTCCTGATACCGCGTATGGCTATTTTTTTGTACCCAGGGAACGAACACGTGTGCCAGAAGCACATTGTGTGTCTGTCCCCTGGCATTTTACCCATGCCAGATACATGACACGCATTTTTTTCATATTCGACAACCAACACTGAAAAAAAAAACCACGAAAAAAACCACCTCATGGCTTGGCCCGCTGTGAGCAAGATTTTGAAACGACCCAAAAAAATCTACGGAAATGGGATTCCGAAATGGCTGTGGACGCGGAGGGGGAATCAACACGCGCACACACACACGAAGAAGGGAGGGGGAGGGGAAGGAGAAGGAGGACGCGCCAGGACGGACTACAGGACAAACGCCGGCAGGATGGGAAATGAATGAAATGTGCGCCGCGTCTTCCGGAATTGTGGGGGAGAGAGAAGAAGAAAACGGGGGGAGTCTTATATTCAGGAGTCTAGGCGGGAAAAAGAAGAGAGAGACGGAGCTTTGGGACACACAGGACGGCGGATATCTCCCCCCACTGCCTTCCCCCCTTTTTTTATTACTATTTCACGTCTCTTCTGTCTCTTCCCTCGAGGGGCCACAGCCAGGTTCACGACATATTGCACGCCCCATCCAACAACCATTTCTTTTTTCCTTTTTTTTTTCTTTTTTTTTTCTTTTCACTTTCCTTTTCTTTCCTTTTTCTCGGTCATGATCATCCAATCCTCAACTTCATGCATACACCAGGTATCGATACGAACCAAGAACCAAGAACCAAAAAAAAAAGAGCCAAGAGCGTGTGTTGAGAGAGATATAAATATTTTGCGCCCCCGTGTTTATCTTTCATGTGTCTGCCGCCCAGACGACAACGGACACAACCCCACTCTGAAGAATTTCTGCTGCCATTTTTTTGTGGCTTGTCTCTGCTTGTTTTGGTCTTTTGTCTGCTGGTATTTGCGTTTTGCTTTTTGCTTTTTGCTTTTTGCCTTTTTGCGTTTCACTCTTTTTGGTTTTTCCTTTTTTTCCTTTTTCCTTATCACCCGGAAATACTTGAGAGCAAACCCCGTCTTGAGAAGAGCGCCTTTTCTTTTCCCCTGTTCCGTTCGCGGCATGGGAAAGAAAGCGTGCCAAGAAGGAAGAAAGAAAAAAAAAGACTAGTTTGCTTCAAGTCTGCTCTGTGCGAGAGGAGAGCGTTTGCGTGCGTGCGTGAGACGGACCCCCAAAAAACACATGTTTAGACTAAAGACAATACGACCATGATTCCGGCTTACTATATGTAAGACGTGTGCGCCTGTGCTGTGTATACTCGTAGACCATGAACGACTTGACCGATTTCACCAGTCGAGCCCGCCTCCGCCTCCACCCCCCGCCGTAATCCTCGCCGGCCCGGCCACCAGCGGCCGCACCCCCGGCTTCTTGGCCCGCTGGCCCACAAACTGCAGCTTGGCGTCCAGCGCCGCAAACGGCGACGGCCGCGCGGCATCGGCGCGCAGGCGCCAGCGCTGGGTGCCGAGGGCGGCGTCGAGCTCGGCCGCGGGGGGGAGGCGGACATAGACGGTGGCGGTCCCGGTGGCAGTGGCGGTCCCGGCAGCTGCAGCTGCACTGTCGTTCTCCGTCGTCCGCACCTCCGCCTCAAATGTCGTCAGGCTCAGCCCGCTGGCCGCGTCGCTGCGGCAGGCGCCCGTGGCCAGGTCAAAGTTGCGCTTGTGCAGGGGACAGGAGACCCAGGGCCCGTCCTCGGTGCCCTCTCCGGCCTTGCTGCCCTCTGCCGCCTCCCCAATCAGCCCGTCCGCCAGCACAAAGGCGTGCTTGTGCGGGCACATGTGCTGGGTAGCGTAGTAGCGGCCGTGCACGCGGAAGAGGGCAAGCTGGGTGTCGCCGAGCTTGACGGCCGCCGAGGCGGAGCGACTCGTGGGCCTAGATCCAATACCGTCAAAGGCCGCCGCCGGCAGCACGGGCTGCCACGTGAGAGCGGACCAGCGACCGTTGAGATGTCGAAAGTCGCCGCGGCGGAGCGCAGCGGCTGTCTTGATACCAGCCTCAGCCTCGGCCTCGGCCTTGGCCTCGGTCTCGGTTTCGGTCTCACCGCCGCCACCACCACTCTCATACGCCGGCCGCGTCTGCTGCCGCTCGGCCTCGCGCTCGGCCCCCGCCAGCGTCTCGTCCGTGTTGGCAAACTGGCGGAAGCGCGCGCGCAGGCCGGCGTCGCGCACGGCCTCGGCCCACTCGTCAAAGTACGAGTCGACCAGCTGCTGCATCTGGGCCTCGAGCTCGGCGGCCAGGCCCAGCGAGTCGTGCACGACAACGTCGCGCAGGTAGGACAGGCCGCCGGGCAGAGCCTCGATCCAGCGCGCCGTGCGCTGCAGCTTGTCGGCCGTGCGAATGTAAAACGCCAGGTAGCGGTCCAGCAGCGGCACCACGTCGACCGGCGGCACGTCGCGCGCCAGCAGCTCGGCGTGGCGCGGGGTGGCGCCGCCGTTGCCGCCGACATAGACGTTGAAGCCCCGTTCGGTGGCGATGAGGCCGAAGCTGGTGGTGTTAGCGGTCATAGAAACCCAGGTAATAACAACAACAGTACGCACTCTTTGCTCTGCGCCTCGGCGCACTCCCGCACGCAGCCGCTGACGCCGCCCTTGATCTTGTGCGGGCTGCGGATGCTCTTGTAGCGTTCCTCCAGCCGCACCGCCAGCCCGACGGCGTCGCCCACGCCGTAGCGGCACCACGTCGTGCCCACGCAGCTCTTGACCGTGCGCAGCGCCTTGGCGTAGGCATGGCCGCTCTCCATGCCCGCGTCGACCAGCCGCCGCCAAATGTCCGGCAGGTCCTGCTTCTGCGCCCCAAACAGGTCGATGCGCTGGCCGCCCGTGATCTTGGTGTACAGGCCGTAGTCGCGTGCCACCTCGCCCAGCACAATGAGCCGCTCCGGCGTGATCTCGCCCGCCGCCACCCGCGGCACCACGCTGAACGTGCCGTCGCGCTGCAGGTTGCCCAGGAACCGGTCGTTGGTGTCCTGCAGCCCGTGTGTCGGCGTGCTCATCACGTGGCCGTTCCACAGGCTCGCCAGGATGCTCGCCACCACCGGCTGGCACACCTCGCAGCCCAGGCTGCCCGCCTGCACCCCCGCCGCCGCCATCACCTCGGCCATGGTCGCCAGCCGCCGCACCGCCACGATGTGGTACAGCTCCGCCCGGCTGTGGCGGAAGTGTCCGCACACGTGGTTCGTCACCGTGTGTCCGGCCGCCGCCATCGCCCCCTGGAAGATGCTCGTCACCAGCGGCACGCAGCCGCCGCAGCCCGTGCCCGCCTTGGTGCAGGCCTTGACCTCGCCCAGGCTCTTGCATCCGCCCTCGCGCACCGCCGCCACCACCGCCCCCTTGGTCACATTGTGGCACGAGCACACCTGTGTGTCGTCGTCCAGGTCGTCACCACCTTCGTCGCCGCTGCCTTTCTGCGCCCCCAGGATCAGCTCGCCCGGCGCCGTCTCCAACGCCTTCTGCTTCTTCACCATCGGCACCAGCTTGACGTAGTCGCGCGTGTCCCCGATCATCATGCCCCCCAGCAGGTACTTGCCGTCCGCTGTGAAAATGTACTTTTTGTACACGCTGTTGAAGGGGTCCTTGTAAGTGAGGGCTTTGACGGCGGCGGTGGCCGCACCGGTCGACGGACCATTGTTGCCAGACTTCCTTGCCGCCTTTGCCGGCAGGCTCGCCGGCCCGTCGCGGTCCGCAAAGTAGTCGCCGAAGCTGGCCACCTCCACGCCCAGCAGCTTCAGCCGCGTGCTGACGTCGGGGTGGTGGAACGTCCGCGGTTTGTGCAGCTGCACCGGCTGCGTGAGGTTGAACGCCAGCACGTCCGCCATCTCCACACCGGGCGCGATCAGCCCAAACGACTGCCCGTGCCAGCTGGCGCACTCTCCCACAGCATAGATGTCGGGCACGCTCGTCTGCAGGTCGTCGGCCACGACTACACCACTTCCGCCCGCTTCGTCGCATCGCAGCCCAGCTGCCCGCGCGATGCTGTCGCGCGGCCGCACGCCCACGGCAAAGCACACGGTCGAGCAGGCCATCGTTTCGCCGTCCTCGAAGCGGATACCGGTCACGCGGGGCGTTCCTTGTCTGCCGTTCTCTTCTTCCTCTGTTTCCTCTGTGAGAATCCTCTCCACCCGCTTCTTCAGCTTCACCTCCACCCCTAGGCTGCGCACGGCCTCCACCACCATGCCGCCTGCCTCGCCATCCAGCTGCCGGCTCAGCACCCAGCCGTTGCGCTCGATCACCACCACTTTGCTAAAGGTGCCCAGGTCCATCATCGCCTTGGCTGCCTCTAACCCCAGCAGGCCTCCACCGACGACGGCGCCGACGCGGTCTTTTGTAGAGCTGCCGCCGCCTGCATCCGCGTCCGCGTCCGCGTCCGCGTACCCGATCAGCTTCTCCAGATCCTCGATGCTGCGGTACACAAACACGCCCGCGGCGTCGTGGCCGGGTGTCTGCCGCGGCAGCACCGCATCTGAGCCCGTCGCCAGGACGAGCACGTCGTACGGCTCGCAACGGCCGTCGGCACACGCCACCGTCCTGTGTTCAGGGTCGATTGCCGTGACGCGGCAGCCGGTGTGGTAGCGCAAGGCGCCGGTGGCGGCGGCCTCGTCGTACTGGAAGCAGTGTCAGTATCACATCCCAATACACCTCCGTTGCAAGGCCGTAATTCTAGCAGCGCACCCATTCTTGTGGATTGAGGTACAACTTCTCGGCCTGCCGGTGGCCAAAGTACGTTGTCAGGCCCACGCGGTTGTAGGCCAGGTGCGGCTCCTCGCCCAGCACCACCACGTTGTAGTCGCGTGCTCGCGCGTCGAGCCTGAGCAGCTTCTCGCTGAGCTGTCGTCAGGGAGGTACCACGACATGTTTTTGGACGAGGTAACCAGAGGCCACTTACATGAAGCTGACCCCTACCATGCCCAGGCCCACGACCACGACCTTTTTCCTCTGGGGTTCCGCCATGCTGTGTGTATAAAGGAGAAGGAGACAGAGAACCCAGACCCAATAAGCCGGACGAGACTACTCGTCAAAAACGAAATGCGACCAGTCTATCTCCTGTGATAAGGTTGGCCAGCAGCGGCCAATGAACCGGCCGTGCTATTTTGTAGGATGGACGGTTCGGAAGGGATAAGCTCTGAAACGGTCACACGGTAGCACGGTTGGTCGCGGAAACTCGAAGCCTCAGAAAAAGAAAAGGGAGGGAGGGAAGAAATGGACGCTTAAAGTCTGACAGGCTCCTTCTCGTGGTCCAGGGTCCAGCCGGGAGGGGACCTTATCACGCTGCACCGGATATGCGTGCTTCGTTTCCCGGAGAAAGGCTTCCCACGAAATTGGGGTCCAGGAAAGAAAAGAACGTCATGGCTGTGTGATGATGGCCAATCGAACTTCGGCCATACTCGTGGCTCTGCGCGTTAGCGTCCACGGAGAAAGACAACTGAGAACAACGCCTCGTTGCGACATGGTCTGGCTCGCTGTACCGACGTGCTGATCCGCCGATGCAACGTGCATTAGATTCAAGTCGCTGTGGCACGAGCAGAGGTGTGTTAGTGCCGGTCTTAACACGGTTGGCCAATAGGCGCGGGCGTTTGTCGCCGCGGAGAAACCAGAAAGGCTTGTCTGCACCTTATCATGAGAAAATGACCAAACAAAAACCATTCGTAAATGCACTCAATTTGTCGTCATGCCCGCCTCGGAGAAGCCCTCGCAGACGGTGACCCCATAAAATAGAGGCAGTTCGGAAATTCCTCGCTATCCGCGCCAAGTCAGTTCGCTCTCTCTTCGTTAGTTCGCAGCTGCACCTCTTGGAGCACCCAATAATCTGAAGCAGGCTGGTGGCGCCCAAGCTGGCTCATAAATATATTCCCAGAAACGCTTCATGTCATGTAAGCTGGCACAAAAACTGTGCGGTATCCAAGGTATCCAAAATCATAAAAGTCCCAATACATAGTCCAATAGACAACCCAAGTGATGCCCAATGTCCAATCCAAAAAAAAAGGGTGCAGTATGCCAAAGAATTGAAAAGGAGAAGATGCAAAAACAATAAAAATAACTCAAGAATCGCTAGTAAGCTGCCCTCTTGGAATCCGTCATGCGGCTTCCTGCCTGCACGACAAGCACGCTGGCACGGAAGTTGGCGTTCACGATGCGAGCACCAACCGCACCGATTGTCTTGGTAAGGTCGTAGCTGGACATTGACGCCTCGGCCGTCGCGCTGCCGAAATCCCCAAACCGAGCGTGGCGACGACCCAGAACGACAATATCGCCGGCATTCTTGATGTCCTTGCCGATGGCCGTACCCGCACGGGTCATTACCTCATCAAGTACATTCCGGGGCGAGCCTGCGACCGAGATCTCATCAAAAGCAACCCGCTCGGAGAGGTCGCCACTCAGCGACGACTGCAGCATCGATAGCAGGCCCAGGTCATGCGCAGACGGCTCATCACTCACGGCCACCTCTTTCGCCTGCTCATGACCCACGGTGGCACCTGTCACTTCATGCACGGGGTTGCTCTCCGACCCGCCACCGTCGCCGGACACAGTGATGCGGGCAATCGTGGCTGACACATTCTTGTTCCGGGCCAGCTGCAGCACAAGCCGCAGGGCCACACGGTCGTCCACGCCGCCAAAGAAGGGAAAGAAGATGCGGTGGCTCTTGTTGAGTGCAGGCAGCACGGCTGGCTCGCGCAGACTATGCGTGGACAGCACGGACAGCGTGCGAGCGAGGCGTGGCCGTTCGTGGCGCGGCGCCGACGCAGCACCACCAAGCCCGTTGTCGATGAAGACACCCGTGTTGGCCGCCGCCTTGTCCAGTGCAGCATGCACAAATGCGAGGTGAGCACGGTCGTCGAAGCGGTTGCTTCCCGAGGCTGCCACGATGGCAGTGGTGTCCTCGCTCACAAGACCTCTCTCGCCCCATGGAATGAGCACAAAGTCGGACGATGTCTCCGTCGCTTCGGTTGTCAGCGTCTCTGAGAACGAAGACGCTGGCACCACAGCCACCTGCCCAGAAACAGCCATGTCGTTGAGCTGCGAGAACGTCCGGAACGTGTTGACCACAGGGTCGTGGCGCGCAAACTCGTCCACCTCGCTCACTTGCATGACCGACGACGTTCGCTCTGTCAGTTCAAGCATCCGGATGCCGTGGACTTGGAGGTGGCGGCGCCGCAGCACGGCAGCCGGTGCGGCCGTCGCCGAAGTGTCGCTATCGTTGGGTGCCTGGTTGTCGGCAGCGGTGTCGGAACCGCCGAGGAGCGAGATGAACGTGAACACGCCGGGCAGGCTGTCGAGACGGAGGTAGACAAGCAGCCGGCGCACCTGGGACTCCTTGAACTTATCAAAGGACTCGCGCTGGCTGGAGGCACCCGAATCGATGGGGTTGCCCTCCCAGTCGATCTCGCCGCGGCGGTACCTGTCCACCTTTTGCCGGTACCAGAGGGGGTACAAAAGCTTGGTCAAGGGGGTCGTCGACACGGTCGTGATGACGGCCATGACGACAAATATGGTAAAGGTGCGCTGTGTCAGAAGCTTGGCCTGGAGACCGATGTTCTGTGGTTGTTAGACGGGAAACACACAAAGAAACACGGAAACAGGGGAGGAGGGGACTCACCAGAACAATCAGCTCGACCAGACCCTTGCAGCTCATCAGCACGCCGATGCTGAAGCTCTCCCGCCAGAACATGCCGCACATGCGCGAAGACAACGTGCCGCCGATCACCTTGCCGGAGAATGCCACGGCGATGACACCGACGACGTAAGCCCAGGTGATGCCGTTGTCGAGGAGGCCCAGGTTGGTGCTGAGCCCAGACAGGGCAAAGTAGAGAGGAAGGAAGAGACCGGAGAGGAAATCTTCGATCTTCTCGGTCAGCTTCACAGCGAAGCCGCCGTCGTGGGGGCAGATGACGCCGACTAGGAAGCCGCCAAAGATAGGATGGACGCCGATGATGCCGGTGAACCAGGCCGAGGTGAGCACGAGAAGCAGGGTGAGGCAGACCATGGCCTCCGAGGGCCCGTTCTGCAGGCTGCCGTTGCGGCGGAGGATGCGGATGAAGACGGGACGTACACCGAACACGAGCAGCAGCGCCCAGCCGAAGACGCAGAGCAGCGCCCACAGCGCGGTCAGGCCGCTGCTGTTGTTGACGAGGGAGACGCAGAGCGCCAGCAGAATCCAGCCGACGACGTCGTTGCCGACACCGGCGGCCAGCACCGTGACACCGACAATGTTGTTCAGCAGCTTGAGCTCGGTCAGGATGCGGCAGAGCACAGGGAACGCGGTGATGGCGAGGGCGGTGCCGATAAAGAGGCCAAAGGTGCCAAACTCGATGGACTCGACGCCGGCGTCGTGGCCGAACTCCTTGAACAAACCCCAGGCGATGCCGTAGCCGAGCCCAAAGGGTAGCACCATGCTGGCCACGGAGACGCTGATAGCGACCTTCCAGTGGCGAATGAACATGCGGATGTCGACCTGCACCAGGTTGTCAGCAAGCAGCAGTGGGAAGAAAGACAGAGTCGAAAGAAGCATGAAGAAGCATGGAAAGACAGGAAACAGGGAGAAGCTCACCTCGAGTCCTGTCAGGAACAGAAACAGGATCAGACCCAGGTTGGCCACGTTGTTGAGGACGGGCATGCTCTTGGAAGGGAAGATGTTGTCCTCGAAGCCGGGGATACGCATCATGACGGACGGGCCCAGCAGGATGCCGCCGATGACCTCGGCGATGACGCGTGGCTGGCCCAGGTAGCGCAGCGGGTAGGACAGCAGGCGACAAAAGATGATGATGATGGCAGCCTGCACGATGAAGAGCAGGATGGGGTTGCTAGAGTCGTACACAATGGGATTGGCTCCCTTGAGGACGCCGCCCCCGGCCGAGACGCTTGTCGTCGTGGCGGCAGCCGACGAGCTGGTGACGGTCGACACCACGGTCGACAGAGCCGTCGTCGTGATGGTGGCGGTGGTGGTGGCCATGGCGAGCGAGGTGGTGCGCGCGATGCGAGGCCAGGAGAAAAGAGGCAGAAGAGTGAGGGAAGAGAGGGAAAGGGGGGGGGGAGGGAGGGAGGGGAGGAAGGGCAGAAAAGAAAAGGCAGAAGAGAAAAGGCAAGAAGGGAGATCTAAAAATGGCAGGAGAGACTGGTAGAATAATTGGCCAAGGACCACGCCAGGCTGACCAGCCCAATGGGATATGAATGGACAAAAGGAGGTGAGCTGCTAGCAAAAACAACCACACACCGTCCTGGGAAGACCCGCGCAGGACGGGCAGAGACACACTCCGACCGGAAAAGGGGAGAAAATAAAGAAGTTCGCCCGACTATGTATGGACAGCCTTCTCTGTCCGGCGAAAAGACAAAAAAAGAGTCAGCGAGGATCTTATAGTGCTGGGAAACAAAAACACAAGAAACAAAGAAGGAACGTGGGGCAGCAGCTAACAACATTGCCAAGCAATGGGCCAGTGCGTCGCGATTTTGTATGCTTGCATTATCAGCAGTAATATTCCGTACTCGTACTCGTATCTTACCTGCTTTCTCCCCACAACATATGAGCTCGTTCTGACGCGGTGTTCCTACCGTTAGTATTGCAGGCGGCGCTAAGGCCGTTGCAAACCGCGAGTGGCGCTGCCACCCGCCGCGTCAACAGCACGCAAGCACGCACGAACCAGTAGTACGAGTAGTACGAGTAGCACGAGCACCGCAGCGATCTGCCAAGCGGTCATGTGGCAGTGTGGCAGTGACCTTGGCCGCCCGGCATTCCAGGCTCCTGGCCACATCGGTGAGCAGGGATGGCCTGCTCGTATCTGGGCAGCATGGCTCGCAGATGAGATGTATGGAGCGGGGAAACGCCCATTTCGAACTGCCTTGCATCTTGCTCGTATTTTACATTCAATTATCTCTTGTAGTACCAGAGGTGACTGGCCACCCGTTTCCCCCTCGCTTGCACGTGCCGTGAGAAATGCGCCCAGAAGCGCCCAGTGCGCCGCCCGCTTCCCCACCACAGCACCTTCTCTGCCTAGACCGCGGCTGGTGCGCCTCCTCTCAGCCAAGGACAGCCAAGGGCCGAGTCCACAACTCCCCTGTGATGGCCCCCCAGTCGACTGACCCCATGGCGGAGCCACGCCCACCAGCACCAAAAAATTGCCGTCGGCTGGCGGTCAGACGGATCGTGATAGGACCATAGGACCACAAGAGGGGTGGTCATGCAGACCCCCGGAGGCGGACACCCATTGTCTTATCTCGTCAGAGTCGGTTCTATCGACACCGTTTTCATCATCGGCTGCAGCTGCATCGTGGCGACGGCCACGGACGAGTTGCGACACCCTTTTTCATGTACAAGATGTCCCAGGTGTCTCATTTTTCTTTTTGCATACCAATGCTATATACACAGTCACAAGACCGCCACAAGACCACCACAAGACCGCCACACCCTCTTCTTTCCTCTTGTATCTTACATGGCACCACAGTCAGACATTCTCCCAGCTGGACTGGATGACAGCCTGATGGCAATGTCCGTCAGCACAACCCGTCCCCCCTCCCGTTCCCCCCGTTTTCGTTTTTCCTCCCGTTCTTTGCTGCACACCCTCGAATAACGCCAAAGCCAAAAGCAACCAGGTCGTACAATGAATGCCCTTTCTAGTAAAACGAAAAAAGAAAAGAAAACCGAAAAACGACGTGTCCACCATCCGTCCACCCGTCCGTCCGTATTGGCTTTCCCTCCCCCTCTTCCCTAATCGCAGTACAGAGACACTTACAACCGTGTCTGGTAGACTTCTCATGCTTTGTGTTGGGCAGAAAATGTAAAAGAAAGAAACAAAGAAGAAAAAGAAAAAAAAGGAAGAAAAAGCCAAAGACCGGAAACTGAAAACGTAGCAAGAAAGCAAGACGACGCTCCTGATCCTTTTTTATCCCTTCTAAGAAAAGCAGAATGCTCGAGGGGTGACCCTCGGGGCAGCAAAGGTCATGGGACAGCATGCATAGATGTCCCAAGGGAGCACCTCTGCTGCCCTATGCTGGCCCGACCGAATGCGAACGCGCCATACAAAGAAAAACAACATGGGAACCGTAAACAAATTTGAATGAGAAAGAACCCCAACCTTGGGGCGCTTGCCTTGCCAATAACACCACAGGGACATGCTCTCAACGCCATCCATGTCACGGAAGAGAAAACAAACCCATCCTCCCGCTCCCGCCGTCCATCAAAAAGATATGTATGTAGGAAAGAGGAGAGGAAAAACAACGAGGAGAGGAAGACCGCACTGAAAGAGAAAGAAGAAACGAAAGAGGAAAAACAAAGTAAAAAGGGTGGGGGTATATAGAAAGGAGGACAAACATGCGCGTCTAGTCCGTCCTCGCAATTTTTTTGATCGTGCTGTCGTTGTCGTTTTTGTCGTTTCGCAAGCTGCCAAACCGACATGCCGAAACCCAAGCAAGCAAGCAAGCAAGCAACAAACTATTTTTTTCCTTCCATGAAATAAAAACGAGTCCAAACAGTATGGCTGTGTGGACTCCTTCTATCGTGATATGACCTCGGGGCTCCGTCTTGTATTTGATTTCTTTTTTTTTTTCGTTGTTATGCTTTTTTGTTTTCGTGTTTTCGTATTTTCGTTTTGTGCTTTTGTGCTCTTGTGCTCTGCGTTTTTTGTAACTTTCTTCCTGCTTTCAGCTTGTGTCGCCTTCAGCCGTCTCAGATCGACGGGTGACCCGAGCCGGGCTCGACAATGTTATCGGAGAGGTTGATCAGAAGCTGAGCAAGACACCGTTTCGTCGCCGCGTCATCGCGCAGAACGGAGGAGAACGTGGCATCGCGGAGCGGCTCGGGAAGACACTGGCGGAGCGCCTCACGAGCGCGGGCATTGTCAGAGAGTCTTTGGCTGTCAGCAAACGAACATACACACGAGCAGATCCCATACACAGGGGAAAAAACAGCATGGAGACGTACCGCAAGAAACAGCGCACAACATGCTTAAGGAGGCGGGCCGTCTGCTGCTCAACCAACTGTCCCACCATGTTGCTGAGAACCGTCCCCACGGCATAGAAGCGCTCATACGTGGCGCAGATGTAGTTGAGGCCGTTGTCGTCCAGCAGAATCTTCTGCACGATGAAGATGGCCACCGTCTTGCTGAGCTCCGACCCCGTCTCCATGATGCGGAGGCACAGCGGGATGATCTCCGTGGTAAGGAGGAAGTTGATCACCTCGGACGAGTCATTCTTCACCAGCGCGCCAATTACACCCAGTGAGGTAAGACGCAGATACTCAAACGGTCGCGACTTGGATGTGGTGTTGAGAAACGGGTACAGGAACAGCGGAATGTGCGCTAGAACAGGCCAGGGTCGTCAGCAACAAAAAAGTGACAAAAAAAGGGCACGTCAGAGAAAAAAAAAACAGCACTGCATGGGCTGCACTCACCACTGAGGAAGAGCGTGCGCGTCTCGTTGTGCGAAGCCACGCACTGCAGGAGAGCCAGCGCGTTGCAGACCCGGTTGGATGCGGCCGCCGTCAGTTGCGACGGGTTCAGCAGCGAGTAGACCGAGATGATTTCCTGGAGCAGCGAGGTCATAACGCCTAGGGGAAAGGGGGCGGTAGTGTCAGCATGAACCGGCGCCTGTTTCTCTCTCTTTCTCTCTCTCTCTCTTACCGAATGAATGCCACAGGATCAGCGCGAGTTCCGGCACCTGCTCGCGCTTCTTGCTGAGCTCCAAAAGTGCCGCCTCGCGCGTGCTCTCGTTCAATAGGTCTGCAATGTAGTTCATCGTGCGCCGGTTGTCTTCCGAGACCGTGTCGAGCGAGCCGTCGGGGCCGTGGCCACCTGCGCCACCGTTTCCCATTGCGCCCGCGCCGCCATGTGGCCCGCCCGCGATGCGGCTGTACTGCGATTGCTGCTGTTGGTGCTGCTGCTGCTGCTGCGCTTGCTGCTGCGCCTGCTGCTGCTGCTGTTGATGTTGTTGCTGCTGCTGCTGCTGCTGGAGGGCGGCGGCAGCAGCGGCGGCGGCGGCGGCAGCTTGTTGTTGCTGCTGGTGATGGTGCGGGTGCATCCAGGCCGAATCCTGCGGTGTGTACTGGTGGTGGCCATAGATGTGCGTATTCGGCATCATGGCTGGCAATATTTACTCGCACGCTGGCGGAGGGGCGATGGGGGAATTCTCAAAAGGGGTCGGATGGAATTGGGGTCTGGGTACGGGTCGTCGGAACAAGAGCCGTGGCTGCTGGAGTCGGTTTCGGTTTTGGTCGTCTGGACTCCCGAGTCTTGCGATCTCGCGATAGCCTCTTTTCTTCTTCGACGTCTCTTTCCTCCGGTCTCGGTTATCGCACGAGGGTTCTTCTCGCGTATGGTCACCGATCTCCGATGGCACCCTCTCCTATCTTGCGTCTTTGTATCCCTGAAAAGGCGCCGATATGTGTGGCAGGTCGGGAGACAAGCGGGGCTTGTTAATGGTCTCACGTTCGGATGGCTGGGTGAAAAGGTCGTCTGGTAATGGAGGGGGAACGAGATTAGAGGCGGTCGAAAGAATGCCAGCGGTCGTTGAGGTCGCCTATTACACAAAGGGAGAATGAAGTCAATAAAATTAAGAACGAAACTCGCACGAGTTCAAAGGCTTGCATGCACGGGTATTGGGCAAGTTAGGCGGTGGATGGCGAGTGGTTGGCGACGTGAGCTTTTTGCTTGCACAGGAGAATGCAAAGGAAGGAAAGGAAAAAAGCGGCGCCCTGGTTGGAGAGACCACAAACCCCCAACTGCCAGTGGAGCAAAATCGCGATACCTGGTGGGTACTACCGGATAAAGTAGCACAGGTCAATCGCGCGTACAACTGCCGCCAAATTGCGCCTGAGAATACCTCATCCGCGCACAGACCATGCAATCTAATGTATTTTGCCTTCCTTCCTGTATGGTGACAGGTCACGTGAATATTCTGCATGGCGGTCCAAACATTTTTCAAGAATTTGGCATCTATTCTTCCAATTCACAAAGCAATGGGTCTGAGGAAACACTTGCAATGCATGAAATGAGGGTTCAGAATTGCATTTTTCTTTACTGTCATTACAGATGCGTCTAAACCAGGTCAGGAAATGCTGAGGCGAGGCTGTCATGAATCTCGTCAATGCTGGACTACTGAATCCTAGAATATAAAACACGGCACGGCGAGAAGACAAGAAAGAACAGAGAGAAGATGAAGGTCGAAAGAGAAGAGGAGGAAAGACTCGATAAAAAAGAGAGAGAAAAAAAGAGGTGAGTCGAAGAGATGTGCGACCACCTTGCCAACCATTGCTATGCTATGCTTCCAGAAGTTCAGATCGTTTGTCTGCTTGCACAACTTCCTTCCTTGTGCTCCTCCCGTCTCCTCTCATGCGATGTTCTCTTCTCCCTATTTGCTCCCACTGCCCGATATTGCGTATTAAAATTTTTTTATAACAGCTCCTGGAACAAGACCGTGAGAACACACCCGTGCGTCCACAAAAGAAAAAAAAAGTCCCGGCAAGTCCAAAAGTATCTGACCAAAGCAGAACACGTAGAAAGAAATGAATTGGAGAACGAAGAAGAAAAAAAAGCAGAGCAGAATCAGCGACAGCGTCGTAAACGTGTAGGCTTGGTGTGTGCTTGTGTGGTGATAATATGAACGGCATGCGTTTGTGTGCTTTTCGTCCTTCTTGGGAACAAGGCAACCGAAATTAGTAGATCAGCCGTAAATCTGCTCGAGAAAAGTCTCTTTACAGCCGCAGTTCTCGAAGAATGTGATCAGCCATGTTCTTGTACTGCCACGTGTTTCCGCTGAGCCGCTTGAACTGAATGCCGTGAAGCGAGATCACAGGCACTTTGACGATAAAAATCTCAAATTCCAGTGACAGGCTACCGCCCATGTCGTTGCGTACATGGGTTGTTGTTTCCCCGGCAGGCATCACCCGCTTCGAAGAGTCGCCATGGGCGAGGCGAGGGTCGCTTTCCTCGGAGACATCCGAGTTGGAGTATTCGGCGTTCTTGCCGTGGTTGCCAGGCGTCCTGGGCGTGGCCGGAGTCTTGTCGCCGTCGCGCACGTCGTCGCGGTCCCGCTCACCCGAGCGCAGACCACCAAAGCTAAAGCGTCGCCTGTGGCCAGGCGTGTTCAGCGGCGGACTGCTCGGTCCGTCTGATGTCTTGTTGAGATCAATGCTGGGAGAGTGGCGACAGTTGAAGCCACCCCTGATCTCAACGTAATCGACACCAAGCTGCTTTAGAACTCTCTTGATGTCGGCCCGAATTTCGCGAACAGGCTTTGTGGATGTCGTGGACACGCTGAACAGACCCTTGAGGTAGACAGGCTTGTCAAGGTCAACATCAGTGAGCCTCTCATTAGAAACGCCGCTCTGCTCGCCGAGTTCGGCGTCGGTTTCTTCGGGCACATTGGCTTCGCGGCTCCGCTCTTCTTCGAGACGAAGTCTTCGTGCCTGAATGCTCTCTCTCCGAGCATGGCCAAGTGGTTTCGTCCGCAAGGAGACGGAGCGGCCGTGTATATTATTATTGGCGCCTTGGCTGTGGTCATTTTGTTGTTTGTCGTTCACAGTCGACTGGTCGGAGCCGCTGGTTGGAGGAGGATCCTTTACAATCCGGCTGGCAGAACCTCCTATCGGACGGCGGCGACGGAATTCGGCCGAGCTAACGCTCGTTGAACGGTTGAGGCCTTTTCTGTGGCTTGAGCTGGTTTCGCCGGCGGACATGGGCGGACTGAGAAGATCGCTGTGTTGTGGCTGGCTGCTGCCAGACCGCAGCCGGGGCGCGGACCCATTGTCTCGGTCGCGGCGCGTCCGTCGGATGCTGAAGCTCTTCCGCGGCGCACTGGGACTCTGGACGCTGGGCGCGAAGTTGTCCGACGGAGAGTGCACATGGACAACCGGCGGGTGTGAGCGGTCCCTTTCGAGCCGCTCGGGGTCTCTGGGACGCCGCCGAGTGCTGAAACGACGGAGAATCCCGGCCGCAGTGCTTTCCTTCCTGGCGCCATCCGTCTGCTGCTGCTCTTGGCCGGCATTCGGCGGCGACAGTAGAGCACCTGGCGTTGTTGTTGATGCCGACTTGCCCTTGTTGGGGATGTTGTCGGGCATGTCGTCTTCGCCGTGGGTGCGCGACCGCGGCCGTGTCCTACCACCTGTTGCCTTCTCCCCCGGCATCTCGTATGCATTACTGTTGGTATGTGCCTCTTGGGGCGGTGCAATCTCGGGAACCGAGACAGTCTTTTCCTTCATCGGTGGCGCCATGGCCAGAAGCTCCTGTCGGTCGCGCTCCTGCTTCTCACGAACGAGATAGTAGACTGAGACCAGAGGGCTAAAGGCATTCAGAGGATCGTGTCCTAGAGGCAGGCCTTCGGTGCTGGAAGTGGTGAGAGCGTCTCGGCTGTTGGTTGAATTGCGCCGCTTATAAAAATCCAGATTGAATCCCCTCTTCTTCTCGGCATCCTTGGTCGGCAGAGGCGAATCCTTCTCCTTTTGCAGCAGCCGAATATTTCGTTGGTATTCGTCGGATTCGATGACACGGACCAGCTGTGCTTTGATGGTATCCGGGGGTCCAAAGTTGAAGCCTGTCATGGCATTGATAACCTCCTGGTCAAGGGGAAGTGCAAGTGGTTCACGTCGTGGCAAGAAGTTCTCGGGAGGGCCGTTGTAGCCCTTGATCATCCAAGGGTGGTTCAAAACCTCGTGCATGGTTGCCCTGCTCTTAGGGTCGGTCACCAGCATCCGGGATAGAAGATTCTTGCATTCTAGACAAGAGAGACTCGGGTCAGAAACGGGCGTGCTGGGGCGAGACCCAGAAAATGGGAGGAAGGGGAGAGAACGAAAGAAACATACCAGCTGACAGCCAATTCGGATAGTCTACTAGGCCCTTCTTGATCTTCGAGTGCAAAGCGGGGATGCTCTGGTCATCAAAGGGCACTTTGCCGCAGACGAGGACGTACAGAACAATGCCGAAGCTCCAGATGTCGACTTCCGGGCCCGTGTAGGCGCGGGCCTGCAGAAGCTCTGGGGCAGCAAAGTACAAGCTGCCGCAAAACGTCTTTAGGTGACCTCGGGGCGCAAAGAGATTGCTCAGTCCAAAATCGATAATTTTGATGTCGCCCGTCTTGCTGATGAGAATGTTTTCGATCTTGAGGTCGCGGTGGACAATGCTGTTTCGGTGGCAGTAGTCCAAGGCACTGGCAATCTGGCGACTGAACTTCCGGGCAGGCTTCTCCTTCAGCTTGCCATGGGATATGATGTAGTCGAGCATCTGACCGCCATTGACATACTCGAACAGCATGTACCAGTGGTGGTTGGTGCGCACGACGTCGCGAAGGCCGCAGATGTAGGGGTGGTTAAGGAGTGTGACAATGGCGGCTTCTCGGGCGGTTCGAATTTCTTTGGACTGGTCTGCTCGTTCCTTTTCGGCTCGGGAGAGATGTCCGTCATCGGGCGATCCTCGTGGTATGATTTTGCATGCAACCTGGCAGATGGTTAGGATGAGAAGACGGGAGGACAAGACGGCACAGCAATAGCAATAGCGATAGCAATGCAAAAATGGCCATACCTGTTCGTTGCTGTCTTCCTTTGTGGCCAGACGAACTTTGCCCATGCTGCCAGCACCGACGACTTTGCCGAGGATCCATTTCCCAGAGGAGGTAGGGATCGTGGTGCGGGTCTTGGTCTGCCGGGAGCCACCTGACGCCTTGGTCTCGGCGCCCTTCTCTTTTGTCTCTTTCTCTTGGCGGTGGGAGCCACTGGCGGCAGTGCTGTTGCCGTTGGCGGCGGCAGCGGGTGCCTGCGTCATTTCGGCAGCCGCAGGTGGATTGGATGTGTTGTGGGAGGAGCCGTGGCGCGAGGAGGAGCGCTGGGCGGTGTGGCGATGGGCCCGGGTGGGTGTTTCGGGGGCTGCTGCTGATGAGCCCTTGTTTGCTGCGTCTCTGCTCGCGTTTCGCCGATGGTAGTGGGCAGGTGAAGCATTGGCGTCGACGCCGGTTCCGTTCTGGTGTGACGGCTGACGGTGGTGGTGATGCTGGGAGGTCGCACGCGGGGGCGCGCCGCCCGTAGAGTTTGAGGACGGCGGGCGAGATCGGGTTGACTGCGATCGCGACACGACGCCGTAGGACTTGCCTCGAGACGGCGAAAGAGGAGCCTCGGCGCCAGCTGAAATGGCAGTCGTCATTGCGCGGCGAAGCTGTCAACAACGACAGCAATGCTTGGAAGCACGGAGATGGAGAGTTGGGAAGGAAGGAGGCAGAGGGCGGCGGAGCGGATGAGGGGAGAAAGGGAGGGGGGAAAGAAAGCACGACGCGGAGGATGCAAGAGTGCGATGCAGCCTGGAAAGAGAAAAGGTGAGGATGGCCGCCTAAGCGTTGGGCGTGAGACCAGACAGGGAACAGACAGGTAGGATACGAACTCGTATTTGGCCTGGAAAATTAGGTGACAAGGTGGGTGTTGCGAACGGTAGTGCAGACTAGCAACCCTGTCGGCTGTCTGCCACCGCTGGTAATAGGCGCCCTTTGTATTCTTTCTTTTTTTTTTCTTTTCTTTTTCAGGACCCTGCTGCCCAAAGCTGACGGCTTATTGGGAAAATAAGGGGGGAAGAGCCATGGAAGGGCACAGCTGCGTAAGATAGGAGGCGGGAAGGCCCCCAAGCGAATTTGCGTAGGGGAATAAATTGTGGGGCGTTGTTCTAGCCAGTGCCGCTGTTGGTGTCTTGACACGCCCAAAGTGGCAGGCATGGACGTGGGCTGTCCGCTCTCGACCAGCTGAAATTCAAGATGCCTCGGATAAGCTCACACGACACCGCGCTGGCTAAGGCACCGACGGCTGGGAGAAGGGAGACGTGGGTAATACCGAATGAACCATCCACCCGAATTTTGTCTGTGACCCATTCCAAGTCAGGTGGTAGGTACCACGGCGTGTCACTCCAGGGTCTGGGGCGGGCAGCTAGGCGGCTACAGCTGGCTGCAGAGAACGAGAGGGACGAGAGAGATGCATCTCCACCTCGTACAAATAGTGCCTTCTCGCGCTCTAGCTCGGGGGGGAAAGGAAATGGGCAATAGGTCGATGTGACAGAAAATTAGGCTGGGGAGCAGCAATACGGGGACTAGTGCAGGCTGGAAGAACAGCGAGCTGAGCTGATGAGCCAGGGTAGGAAGGACGGAAGGAACGCGGGCGCGCTATACCTGCAAGGCCCAAGGTGCCGCCCACAAGCACTGTAAATTCAAGATTAACGGTAACAACTGTATTGTCTGCCAGTTGAGCCTGGACTCGGAACTGGCCGTCGTCGCCACCTTAGCTGAAATGCCCAGCCTCTCTATTTTATATTGGCCGAGCTTTTGACACACGCCACAGATGCGTTTGCGGGATGTAAAACCTTGCGCATCCCAGTACCATCCCAGTACCATCCCAGTACATACCAAAGCTAGACTCCTGAAGGATCGCCTCAAAGGATACCATCCATGACTTGTATATGTATTAATATGCAGGTAGGTATACCAGCCGCTGATTGCTTTCTGTCCCTCCGACACCAAGTGGGGTAGTTGTCGCACCGACTCCTCCCAGAGCTATTATCTACCAGCTGCCGACAGGCGCATGTTATCACGTGAGTGGTCAGTTTTGGGTGTCTTGGGTGTCTTACGCAAGCGCGCAGAAACGAAGTTGCAAAAGGCCTGCCACCACGTATCAACTGTTCGATAGCAGATAACAGATAGAGGAGGTGGGGTAGCAGAAAGCGAGCTCGTTCTTCGTCTTGTGTTCCAACGGTCAAGACCTGAAAAGCATTCGTCAGCTCCTTCCAGACCGCTTTGTGCATGTCAAGAGACGAGATTTCCCCCCCTGACAATACCCAGACAAGGCCTGCCAAACCTACGACGGCAGCCAAAAAGGTTTCACACCGCAAGCACCACATTGGCCCAGACTGTGTCCGTCGTCCTCTGCTCATCTGTGCTTTGCTCGCGCTGGCGCTGGGTTTCTGCATCGCAAGGGTCTGGCCACGTCAAAACTTCCTGAGCCTTCTTCCTCGGATTACCATTCGTGCTCACAATTCTTCCCCAATGGCGTCGACATACGCAGCCGAGCTCAACGTGGCTCAGCTGGCCGTCCAGAGGGCGGCCATCCTGACCAAGAAGGTCTTCCACGAGAAAGCCAAGGGAACTGTGTCCAAAGACGACAAATCCCCCGTCACCATCGGCGACTTTGGTGCTCAGGCACTCATCATTAGCGCCCTGCGCGCCAACTTCCCCTCGGACGAGATCGTGGCCGAAGAGGAGGCCGACGGGCTGCGCAAGGATCCCACACTGCGCGATACCATCTGGGGCTTTGTCCAGCACGCCGCGTTGGCTGACGAGGCGGCCGAGACCGTTCTCGGCGGCCCCATTGCCAGCGTGGACGCCATGCTTGACCTGATCGACGAGGGAAAGAGCAAGGGCGGCCGGACCGGCCGCATATGGACCATCGACCCCATTGACGGCACCAAGGGCTTCCTGCGTGGCGGCCAGTACGCCGTCTGCGTGGGTCTGCTGGTGGACGCCGATGTCAAAGTGGGCGTCCTCGGCTGCCCGAATCTGCCCGTGGACGATGCCGCGCCGCTGACGGTCGACATTGGCGCCAACCAGACGGACGAAGGCAGCACCCACGGCGTTCTGTTCTCGGCTGTGTCGGGAAGTGGTGCCTTTAGCCGGCCGCTGACCACCGGCGCTCTGGCTCCTGCCCACTCCATTTCCATGAAGAGCATTGCCAACCCGGACGACCTGTCGACGGCGTCCTTCTGCGAGAGTGTCGAGGCCGGCCACTCCAACCAGAGCGACTCGGCGCAGATTGCACAGAAGCTCGGCATCACCCAGCCCAGCGTGCGCATGGACTCGCAGGCCAAATACGGCTCCATCGCCCGCGGCGCAGGAGACATCTACCTCCGCCTGCCGGTGTCGGCCACCTACCAGGAGAAGATCTGGGACCACGCCGCGGGCGATCTTATTGTCCGCGAGGCAGGAGGCAATGTGACGGACACGCTGGGCCGGCGTCTCGACTTTGGCCACGGCCGGACTCTGGCACAAAACAAGGGTGTCGTGGCCGCACCCGCCTCGATTCATGGCCGGGTGCTGAAGGCTGTGCAAGAGGTCCTCAAAGTTTCGTCGTCGTGACGCATATATAGCATACGCAGGGACACTGGATGGGGAAAAAAGAGGGGGGAAAAAAACAGAGAAAGGATGGCCAGTCTTAGAGGGGCAAAAATGTAGATCGTAAAACACATGTGTAGTATACAAGCTGCCAAATATACATAAAAAAACGTCTCGGCAGCCACAGCCAGAGCCGCCAGATGCACCTTTCCCCCTGTATACAAGCGCTTATTTGATCTTCTTTTGCTTCAGCTTGATCGTCTCATCGTTCACGAAAATACCCTTTCCCTTGTACGGCTCTGGTCTCCGCCACCGGCGGATGCTCGCGGCAAACGACATGACCTCCTCGCGGTTGATACCCTCAAGGAGAATGCGTGTAGGCTGTGGCGTGCTTGCGGTTATTCCCTTGGGGGCACCCATCTCCACAGGGTGGTTGAAACCGAGCTTCAGCACGACAAACTTCTGCCCAGGGTATTCCTCCTTCTCCGGCCGCTGCTCGACGGTTGCTCGGTATCCGATACCCACCAGTCGCAGAACAGCCGTGTGGCCTTCCGAAACGCCAATAATGTACCGGGAAAGATGCGCCCATGTGGTCCCTAAGCTCTTGTCAGCCAGTCTGCTCCGCGTGCCGTCCTGTCTTGGTGGGCTGCGGCCGAGCGAACTCACCCCACATCTGCTTCTGCTCCTTCAGGTCCCGGTTCTCGATTCCCAGGGTGACTCTTCGCGCGTCCGTATCATGCTCTATGTTGACGAATGGAGGAAGCACGAGGTCGAGTTTGCCTGTGCGAGGTCAGCCAGAGCAGCGTTTAGGAGCACAGGTCTAGTTCCATCCGAATGACCTACCCAGCGGGCCTTCGACAGTAACCGTCCTCCGCGGGACCTTCAGATATGTCGTCGGATCCTTCTTGACCTTGGGCTCGCCAATGATCAACTCCACACCCGGCGGTATCGAGATCGGCGTACGACCCAGCTTGGAGCCGTTCGCTGCTGTCGCGGAAAACTGCCGTGACCGCGTGCATTGGAATGCAGGAATTGCGAGTCTTTGGGGGGGCGGGGTGGCAACTGAAGCCTCGACGGCTCTGGCGAGAGCACATCCTCTGCCAGGTGCGAACATTGTGGGTGCTGGACGGGCAGACAAGCAGCGCAGCTTGCCGGTGATGGTCGGATGTGGTCGCCAAAAGCTTCAAAAATTTCAGAGGCCAATCGGGGCTAACGAATTTGGGGTCAAATGCGGGTCACGTGAGATCGTGATCCGTCTTCATCCCCAGACTTTCCTGATTGGGAACGGAAGAGTCGTGCCTTCCGTGTGTTAGTCTTCACAGAATATAATTTCCATATAATAATAAGGAAATAATTTTGACAATGTAGAGTCTCCCGATGTGATTGCAATCGCAGATTCATCTCAACTTCCTCCAAAGCCACCGCACAAGCTACGTTCCGCATACCACCACTTTCATGAGTCTCTCGTGTGTTCTCTGATAGCTTTCTTTCTTTCTATGCGAACAGCATCCCTATTCTTTCTCTGCTGTCCCAAATTTAAGCCGCAACAGCAAAGCCATAGCGCATACATTCAATTTCTGTCAAGCTATCGAAACAACCATTTTCAACTGCGCTCCATACACCTACGTCTTCCAGCAATATATCATGCATCTAAGTCAGTCGGCTTTTGACCTCTTGGGATGCTTTCTCCTGATACATCGTGTGTCTGCCTCGTGGCTATTTGAAAAAGAACTGCTTCACGGTATGTTGGATGTGAAAATCGCTCGGGTCTCGCAGTGATCGGCTCTAAAATATCATCAGATGATCATCAACTCGAGCCTTCGTTGCCGGGCCCCTCGGAACTATTAAAATCCAAGGAACATCAATCATCCGTTTATCAGATAGCTCTCAGTGAGCTTGAAGCGCTAGAAGCAGAGCCACTGTGTCACCGTGTCGCTGCTCGACTACTTGTAAACAATTGCCAGCTGCTTGACGGAAAGGATGAAACCAGCGTCCTCACAGACGGTGGTCGTCAAGCCAGGGATTTTGTGGATGCTTACGCTGCAAGTCTTGCCATTTGTGACTTGGAGAGGGGAAGCTTTCACATCCCACCAGAATGTGAACAGTTTCGTGAGCCGGTTCTCAGCCAGCTTCCATTGACAGACACGGCACAGCTCCATGTCTCTCCCGCGCACATCAAATCGTGTCTTACTGGCCTAGGTGATTCGGCATCTGCTTGGAACACCTGGGTGAGCTACAGCCACAAAGCAGTTAGATTTTGCGAGGCGGCTCGTGCAGATCATGAAAAAAGTAAGCAATCGTGTTTTAAGCACAGATAAGCGCAGGCTATGGGGATGGTCAGGATAAAGCTCACTATGGCAGCCCAGAACATTCTTACCTTCCAACGACTCACCAGGGTGATGGCAAAATTGGCCAGCGATGTCGAGGCTGAGCTTCAGGCGCAAACAGAGTCATGGGAACTCGCGGCCCAACAAGCAAACGAGAAAATGAGCCAGCTTTCTCCGCAGATTGACCAGCTATGGAAACATCTGGTTGATATGGGCCAGTACATCGATGATAATCTTGACTCGTCCTTGCGACAATCTGCAAATTTCGTTGGCGAAGGGTTGCAGAGTGCGGAAAACCTACAGCAGCTGCTTTCTGTCCTGTTGAAAACAGTTCTTGAGAGTAATTCCCAAGTTGCGTTCGCCAACGAACAGTCGCTGGAGCAGGTAACCGAAATTGTGAACCACGAAACAGACATCTTCACTTCCGCCATGTCTGTGGTTCTGTCATCGACTATCTCGCTTCAACATGAAATTGTATGCCCAGCATGCACATCCATAACTCTCCATTTCCACTTCCTAATAAAGAAGCAGGAACTATCTCGTCTTCATGCCACAGATCTCGCTGCTCGGCAGGACAACCTAGAGAAGGTGAGCTCAACCAACTTGAAGCTATCGCCACGTTTTATGCTGCATAGTCTGACACTCAGCCATAGGGTATGCAGCGTATCTCTGGCATGGCAAATACTCTTTCGACCAAGTACAATGACCACACACTGCTTTTGACACAAGCTGCCAACTTGACCAGTGACATTCTAGACGCCTTGGAAGAGACGGCAGCTTCCGCTCTTGATATCAAAGGGTCACTCTTGCGACGCGGAAAAGCCTGGAACGGCTGGCCCTATCTTTTCTGCCCAGCACTATCTCTAATGATGGGATCCTATGGATTGCCGCCGTCCATTTTGCGCAACGTAAGCCTTCTCGCCTTTGGAGAGTTTCTCGGCTTCCTTGTTTCTTCATACGATCGAATGAGCAAGACAGCTTCCATATTTTTGGCTTCCAGGGACATGGTCTCGAATGCGACAGCATTGTTGGGGTGATCATGAGGAGCGGCGTTCAGTGAAATGCATTTTTTTCGTGGGATGTATTGCTGGCGCCGAAGAAATAGACTCGAACAGAAGCAGTTGGCTGCTTAAATTCAATTGCAATATGCCGAGACCCAAGCCACTTCGACTGCCTTTTGTTAACTGCTGATTACCTGAATGGACGAATGATACGAAGCGTGGAGGTGGTTTGCTGAGTTGTGGCTGCCGTAGCAACAGCGAATAAACATTGACGCGGGGTCATCTTCAGCGCACTGACGCCAAACTTTAAGTGCTTTTGCGAAGAACCACAACTCCGCACCTCATTTCTACAATGAAGCCAGAAGCTACGGACTTGCTTCCTCCTTTTCGACTTTGCACCGAACAACAGAATGACGACACTTCCGGATCTGAGGGGGCGCAACCGCGCTCCGCGCGCGCCGACATTTGCGCCTGCACGACGGCCGGCCAAAGGCGATCCCGACTCCTCTTCTGACGTGGATGTGGCAGCAGCAAATAAGAGGCCGTCGAAACCGGCGACGAAGCGAGAATTGAGATCGTCTGGGAAGACGGCAGAGGAACGAGAAGCAGAAGCGCAGACGATTGGCGAGGAGCAAGGAGACCAGAACGACAATACTAGCCACGACGAGACCGAGCATGATGATGCGAACCAGTCCAGACGGAAAAGGCGCCGAATAGCCGACAGAGGACCCACTGAACCGTCTGCGCCGATGACCCGTGCTGGCCGGGGCCGCCCAAAGACGCTCACTACAGAATCCGTGGTGGCCACGACGGCCAGGGCACTAGAGATAGCCTTGCAATCGAGCACCAAATCAGGTACCAAGCCAAGACGAGCAGCGCGCAGCAAAACACACAAAGAAGCCAAGCCAGCGGTGACAGAGCAGCCGAGGCGACGCCGTAGGGTCGCAGCGCAGTCTGGGCGTCAGACTACTGCGGAACCACCCCATATGCGGTCCTCCAACCGACTTAGGGGACGTCCTCCAGAGTTCGAGCCACAGACCGACGAGGAAGTCATGCATGCAACAGACGAGGAGGAGGTTGAACATGAGAGCGAGCACGAGAGCGAACATGAGGCTGAGCATGAGGCTGAGCATGAGGCTGAGCATGAGGCCGAGCATGAAGCCGAACATGAGAGCGAGCATGAGACCGACCAAGAGGACGGACACGATCACGAGGACGAACATGAGGACGAACACGAAGACGACCATGATGCCGACAACAGCAACGACTACTATGACCAAATCTACGAGATTGCGACTGGAGAGGACGAGAGCGACGCCCCAGCCGAGGTGGCTTCGGCCCAAGACAGAGGCGCGCCGACAAAAGCCAGCAAGGGGAAAAAGAGAGGAAGGAAGCCGAAGCGGAACAATAAGAACAGGGCGGTTCCTCCGCCCAACAGTCAACAAGATGATGGGCCGCAGGAACCAGACAGCCCTGGCAGGCCAGAACCGGAACCCTCTCCGCCCCCAGTCGTCACGATGTCGGCCGAAGACAAGCGGACAATCGAAATCCAGAGCATGACGGCCAAGGAGATTGTCAAGCTGATGGGCTGTGTCGGGTGGACAGGAAAGCGCACCTGGAAAGTGGCCTTTGGCGACCTGCGAGCCGATTCGCAGTCGGGCCCGCTGCCCGTGACTGATGAAGGAAACAGACTGTGGAATCTGCTGGGCGAGCTTGCGCAAAAGTATGCGGCGACACCGCTGCCCGTGTTTCCCAGACAGAAAGAGTTCCAGATGCTGGCGCAGCATGCCTACCTCGAAACGCACGAGAGGGCGGTTTTTGGGCCGCTGCAGGACAAGATCCGACGGACGATTGGCGACGTCTGCGAGATGTTGCTGCCGCGGCGGGCCGAGAACACGACGCTCGAGGAGCGCCACATGCACGCGCTGCTGTGCGAGGACCTGTGGGCATTTGTGATCCCGCAGACGGCGGCCTTGCTCGAGACAACCTTTCGGCTCGGCGGCAGCGACGACGACTACGACATTTGTCTGGACGGCTTTTACGTGCCGCTGGGCGTCTGCTGCCTGACACGGAAGAGCCTGGGCATTGTCGCACTGGTCGCGTCCTGGCTCTCCCGGCTGGAGGCGGCTCTGGCACACGAGCTGGGCTACCGCACCGAGTACGCCATAGGCCAGGGAAGCGACGAGGACGGCGCAGACAGCGGCGACGAAGTTTGGGACGGGAGGATGGAGGCGGCGGCGGCGGCGGCGGACGGCCGAGGCCCACACAGGCTGATGACCCCGGAACCGACTACCAAGAGAGAAGCGCGGAGGCAGTTGTACGTTCTCGTAACCCGGGTCCAGGACGAGATCTGCCGCGCCAAAATCGAGCTGGAGCGCCAGATCCACGCCGGGGCACTCCTGCTGCGACGCCTCAAGGGAAGGAAAGAGCTCGCCGAGATCGAAGCGCGAGAGGCCCTGCGGCGGCAGGTGCAGGAGGCCGAGCAAGAGGACGAGGGCTACGAGCCCGCTCGGTCGGTCACGGCAGCAGCTGCGGAAGACGACGGAGCGGAAGTGCTCGCCGTCTCGCCGCCGAGGCCGACAGGATCGGGGGTGCTCCTGGCGAGCTTGAACCGACGGATCAGCCAGCCAGCCGTGAGGCGGGAGCGGGATCGGGAGGGAACCGGCAGCGGCCTGTTTCTGATGACCACGGCGGTGGCGGCGGCGGAGGCGGCCCTGGACCGGGCCGCGGGCGAGACGAAACCCAAGCATGCAGACGGGGGCGGCGGCTTCACGTCGCAAGAGCTGGCGCTCATCCTCAAGCACCTCCGCAAGGGCAAGGGCGAGCCGGATCTCACGCGGCTGGCTAAGGATCTGCACCGCACCGTGCTCGACGTGGCGCGGCAGGCCGAGACGATTAAGAACGCGGCACGCACGCTGGCTCTCAAGCGGCAGAGCAGCATGCCGCGGTGGGCGAGGGCGGGCTTTCTGCCCATCGGCGTCTGAGAAAGGCATTTCGGATTTCGGTTGCCCATATGGGCTGCTCGAGAGAGAGAGAAGCAAGAGAGGCGACTGGTCGCCATCTTGTACGGGTCGCTGGGACGGCGTTTTGTGCTGGGAAGCGCGGCTGCGCATTCGTGATACCATTTGTTTGCTGCTAGCTTTTCGTGTCTGATGTATGAGTACGAGTATAGGGTAGCATTATTAATGAAGCGACCAGCCGACAGTTTGGTGAGCCCGCGTACAAAAACGTGTAATACTAGTAAAAATATGACGGGTGACACGTCCAGTCGGGGCAGGTGGCTTGTGCACGGGCCCTTGCTCTCGGTTCGTCTTCTCCTTTTCCATTTGTCACTCTCAGACAGCTAAGCCGTCCAGCCAGCACATCGCTGCTGCGGCCGTCATCCATTGTCGGCACGCCTGCATGGGCTGCAGATCACGGCGGGCTCGGTCTGTCGGCAGGGGCACGAGCACTCGTATCTTACCTCTTACCTTTTGCGTGGCGTTCACGCTCGCAAGAGACAGCGGTTGACCTCTCTATTCCTAGTCTTCACGGCTGCCGTTATGGTCCCCATAGAATTTTTGAGACGCCAGAGTCCGGACCTTGAGCAAGGGTGCTTGGGCAGCTACGGAGCAGCTGACAGCTACCCTGGCACCAAAAAATGTGCCCCCCCCCCCCAAACACCACCGCGCCGACAAGGTCTCGCCTCACGCCCGGCAGGGGAGCCGAAATTTTTGGGATCGTCCGTGTCAATTGTGGCGCTGGCAGCCGCCCTGACCAGCTTGCCGGGGCCATCGAGTCTTGTTTCTCTCTGCTCTGTTCTTGTTCTTTTTACAGTTGGTCTAGCTGGCACCCCCTGGCGCTACTCCCCAATCACGCTCGCGTTAATTTGCCCAGAGCTCCGTTAGCGCCCGTCAATTTCCCCTGATGGAGCAGGTGCTGGAGAGTGGGATGCAGGCCATTTATTTTATTTTTATTTTTTATTTTGGCACTCCTCGTTCCCTCTCTGCTGGTCGTCGCTCCTTCCTGCACGCGAACGTCGTATTATTATTACGAGGACAGTACAATACTCCCCCTCTCCTTCCCACTTTATTCTTCGCCGCCCGTGCTCTTTCCCCTTGCCGAGACGCCCCCATTTTCGAACAACGCAGCCGTGGTTTTCTTCTTCTCATCTCACCGTCCGCCGTCTCTTTTTCATGCCTTTCGGAATCCCAAGACGTTGAAACGACCTCTTTTGGGAGGGCGTGCTCCTTAATCCACAATTTATCGACTAGTTTCCTTCCAAGCCGGCCCGGTCGCCTCTACCGGTGAAAGCTGCTGTGGCGGTCTTGTCTGATATTCCACAGTATTCCACAGCTTCCTGTCAACCATACCATCGACCCCCTGGTCTTTTGGGGACGCGCCAGCGATTTTTTTGTATTACGAGACAAGAAGACAGCTTCGCGTCGTGTAACAGCTGCTTCGCCGACGACAGCGGGGGTTTGCGTCTTTCATTCCCAGCTACCAAAACAAATTCGTCGCAAGGTGAGTCCGCCTGGCTTTCAGGGGGGGAAGCTCTCCCTAGTTTGGCGTTCGGTGGAGCCGCCGTTCGGTGTAAGGGGGACGAGGAGGCAACGACCAACCGCCGCGAACGGCGCGCGCGTCCTGCACACGACTCGAAACCTCATGCAAACGGGATGCTGATATTGTCAGGGTCGCTCAGACGCCACCGTTTTCTTGTTCTAGCACTTTGCACCAGCTAGATCGACATCGACCTGAACCATTTAGCCAGATTCTCGCCTCACCTCTGCAGCAATGGCCGAAGTCGAAGGATTCCAAGCCGTTCAACACGACGAGGCCCTAGCAGCCCCCGTCGCTGATCCTGCTCCTGCCGTCGAGCTCGTCGCGGAACCGGCCGCTGCACCCGCTGCTGCACCCGCTGCTGCACCCGCCGAAGCACCCGCCGAAGCACCCGCCGAAGCACCCGCCGCACACGCCAAGCCCGAGAAGAAGACCTCGACCCCCAGCGTGGTGGCCAGACTTACGGCAGGGACGGGTGGTGCCGCCAGACGTGCGTCTGGCATCGGTGCCGCCACCGCGGCATCCGCTGGCCACCGGACTGGCCTCGTCAGCGGTGCACCGGCCAAGTCGACCACACGCACGAGCATCGCTGGCGGCTTGAGCAAGCCTCCTACGCGGCCGACCGCCGGGGCTGCCGCAACGGCCGCCCGGAGACCGACCACCTCGTCCTCCTCGGCCACGCACAGATCGCACCCGTCCACCGAAGATGAGAAGAAGCGAACAGTAGCGAGCAGCGTGGCCCGCCGCACGTCCACTGCTCCTGCCACAGGCTCTCCCACCCGGGCCTCGCGGCCGACGGCGTCCTCGTCTGCCCACCATGCTATCGGCACGTCCAACCACTCTGCTGGCATGACCCACCATACTATCGGCGCCTCCACCGTCCGGAAGACGACCGTCGCATCTTCGACGCACACGACACCGACTCACCGGGCGGCGACCAGCTCCACCTCGTCTGCGGGCACCACCACACGGACGGTTGCCAGTCGGACGTCGACATCGGGCCTCGTGGCCGAAGCCAAGAAGCGGTTGTCCACTGCCGGTGCCACGTCCAGCAGCCCTTCTACGACCACCCGCCACGTCTCTCGCCCCTCTCTCCACTCGGCCACCTCGACCGCCAGCGCCTCGGCTGCTGCTGCTGCCGCCGCCACCGCCGCCGCCGAAGCAGCCAAGGAAATTGAGGCTCTCAAGGCGAAGCTTGAAGCCAGCGAAGCTGAGATTACCCAGCTCAAAGAACAGATTGCCGTGTCGCCAGCGGCCGACGCCCTCGAGGAACTCAAGGCCAAGTTGGCTGCCAGCGAGGCCGAGGTCGCCGATCTCAAGGAGCAGATCGACTCGTCCAAGGAGAGGATCGACCTGCTGAACGACAAGCTGGACAAGGGCGCCCTCGAGGAGAAGGACCAGAGCGATCTCATCGAGCGGCTCAAGGCCCAGCATCATGAAGACGTTGCTGCCCTGAACGCCGCCGTGGCCGACAAGCAAGACAAGCTCCAGGCAGCCGAGTCTGAGCTTTCCGCACGCCAGCTTGAGCTGGCCAATGCTGCGTCTGCCAAGGATGCTGCGGAAGCCGACGCAGCTCACATCAGGGAAGTCCTGGCCGCACTCCAGGCCGAGAACCAGTCCAACCTGCAGGAGAAGGACGTCGCCCTGGCCCGTGCTGGCGAGGAGCACAATGCGGCCCTGGAGCAATGGAAACAGTCGCTCGCCCAAGAGCACGAAGCGGCCGTGGCCGCACTCCAGGCCCAGCACGCAGACACCGTGCGGGAAGACCAGGCTGCCCTGGCCAGCACGCACCAGCAGACGCTGGCCGACTTGACGGCCCGCCACGAGGCCGCCTTGGCTGAGCTGCAGGCCAAGATCGACACGCTGACGACTTCGGGGGCCGATGCGGAGGAGGCCCGAGCGGCCAAGACCACGGCTCTCGAAGCCGAGGTCGGCGAGCTCAAGGCCAAGCTCGAATCAGCCGAGAAGGCTGCAGAGGACGCCAAGGAAGAGCTCGCTGCGAAGGACGCCAAGCTCGCCTCCCTGGAAGCAGCAGTTGCGAAGCTCCAGGAAGACCTGGAGGCCTCGCAGACGGCCGCCAAGAAGGCCGAGGAGGCGCTCGCAGAGCTCCAGAAGGTGGCGGATGCCGGCCGGGAGGAGAGCGGCAGCAAGGATGCCGCCATTGCGAAGCTCGAGAGCGAGCATGCGGCGGTCGTCGAGACGCACCGCCAAGAGCTGGAGAAGATCGCCAAGGACCACGAGACGGAGCTCGAGAGCCTGCGCGGCGATGCTCTCTTCAAGGCCAAGTTTGAGGAACTCGAGGCGAAGCACAGCGAAATTGTCGCGTCTCTCGCCAAGGCCGAGAGCGAGCACGCGGAGGCCATGAAAGCTGCGCAGGCAGAGCATGCTACCGCATTGGAGGCGAGCACGATCGCCCTCCAGAAGAGCATCGATGCTCTGCAGGCGAGCCACGCCGAGGAACTGGAGGATGCCAAGCACAGCGCCGCCGGCGCTGTCAAGGAAGCGCACCTGGCCGAGGTCGACAGCCTCAAGACGGCCCACGCTCAGGAGATCGACGCCCTCAAGGCCGAGGCAGCCGCGGCGCTGGCCGCCCATACCGAAGCCATTGCGGCACTGCAGAAGGACCATGCTGCCGAGACGGAAAAGATTCAGACCAAGCACGCCGAGGAGATTGCGGCAGCCAAGGAGGCCGACTCCGGTGCCTCGGCCGCCAAGATTGACGAGCTGAGAGCCGAGCTGGAAGACCAGCACGCCGCCAAACTCGAGGCACTCAAGATTGAGCTGGAGAGCCAGCACGCGGCGGCGCTTCAAAAGGCGGCGGACGAGGCGGAGGCGACGCACAGCGCCGCCATCGAAAAGATCCGGGCGGAGCTGGAGAGCGAGCACGGCGCGGAGATCGAGAAGCTGGTGACGCTCCACTCGGAGGCGCTCGAGAGCGCCAAGAAGGACGGGTCGTCCGAGTCGGCGGACCTCAAGGCGGCTCATGCCAAGGAGATTGCGCAGCGGGACGAGCAGAGCGCGGCCCTGACGGAGCGGGCAGAAGGCCTGGAGAAGCGTGTGGCCGAGATGGAAGCGTCTCTGAAGGAGGCACGCGACGAGCTGGCCAAGACCAGCGAAGAGCGCGACACGCTGGGTGGCGAGCTGGCGCAGGTCAAGATGGAGAAGTTCCAGGCGGAGGCCGATCTGGATGCGGCCAAGACGCAGAAGCCGGACACCAGCGTGGCCGACGGCCTGCGGGCAGAGCTCGATGCCCTCAAGAAGTCGCACGAGAACGAGCTCTTTGTGGCCAACGCCAACGCAGCCAAGGCCAGCGACGAGCTGAGCAAGGCCAAGGACGACATGGAGCTGCTGGAGAAGGAGTTTGAGGCCCACAAGCTGGACGCAGACGCCAAGCAGAAGACGTCCAAGGTGGACTACTCGGAGCTGAGCGAGACGATGACGCAACTGGTGGAGGAAGCGCAGCAGAAGACGACGGAGGCGGAACACAAGATCGAGGAGCTGCTCGCGCAGCTCAAGGTCAAGGACGCCGAGATTGCTGAGGCAAAGGTAGGCGGGGGAAAAAAAGCAGTAGCTTCCAGCACAAGATGTCACACTAACCGGCTCTCTCCAGGCCACATCGCAAGAACACGGCTCGAAAGGGCTGGCGGCCAGCCGTTTTGCCAACCAGCCGGATGACGACGCAGCGCCCGCCGCCGAGTCTGAGGCCCCCGCTACGGCGGAAGGTGAGCCCAGAGAGCCAGACCACTCGTCTGCGGCTCTAGCTTCGGTGCGATTGCTACCGTCGCCCCTTGCCTGCCCTGCCCCTTCCCCCTCAGAAAGATGCCGCTCCACTGATAACCTGCTACCCCCCTTGCATAAGAGTATTGGCTAACCTGGATGGCGGATTGGCAGATCGCTAAAGCGCGAGTCACGGCACGCGGGCTCCAGGAGCTCGACGACGAGCTGCGAGAGCGGAATGCCCAGTAGGTCTTACAGAGGCGATGGTTGAACCCAGGCCAGCGCATGGCGACACCCCGCTAACAGATGCAGCATGCTGAACTCTATCGCCAATGTTACGCAGTCGGCCTGAGCGGACCGTCTGCTGTCTCTTGACACGCTTCGCACCTGATACCCTGGACTTGGTTCTTTTCCCCGGTTGCCTTTTACCTCTACCATTTTGCCCCGTTGCACGTTCTACCATATTTCGCTACATATCACCTGCAGGATGGTATATTTCGATCTGAATTTTTAATACAAGGAGAATTGCTGTGATCTGTTATGTTGTGTATGTCGTCACTGCTTGGATGTCGGAGGAAGGGCCAGCATTCTCCAACCCCACGAAAGGCTGTGCTTGATTGGAGGCCCAGACTGAATCTTACTTGTTGCGGCCTTTTTCTTTTTTTTTCAACTTTTTTCCCCCTCTTCTTTTCTCTTTTTTTTCTCTCTTTGCTCGAATACCCTTTCGTGGAGTGTCTTTATTTCTTTGGGAGGCTAGTGATATGTACTGTAGGGAAGAGGAAACAAAGATTTGATGGAAATTATGCTGTGTGAAGGCCAGCGGGCTACTAATATGTACTCCACCCTCGTCGCCCGCCCAGGCATTAGCGGGGCCCCCATGGTGGGGCATATTTGGAGTGTTTGGAGTGTTTCGTAGACGGGCAGCCGTTAGCTCGCGATATTGCCATGGCAGAAAGCGCAAACGCAAGACGAGCAAAGATGGACCCTCCTCCTCCGGTCGTTGCGCCTGCGGAGACGGCGCAGCCGACGTCTGCGTCGTCGACGGCAGGCCTGCTGAAGCTCGAGGTGCTGCCCAACGGGCTGGAGCTGCTGCGGCAGACGAAGCCGCAGCAGGCGGAGACGCTTCAACAGCAGCAGGAACAACAACATGCGCAGCCGCACGGCCACCGCCATGCTCGCCCGCACCACCACCACCATAACCACAGCCGCGAGGCCGGCCACGTGTTTTTGCGGCCGACCAAGCGGATCCACGACGGCCCCGACGTGGCGCGGTTCCTCGTCTCGCAGGCCTACCGCGACATTGGCCTCTTTATCCTGCAGCTCAACCACGCCGTCTGTCCGCGCACGACGACGACGCCGGCGACGGGGCCTGGAGCCCTGCCCACGGCGCCCACGGCGGCCACGACGACCATCTTTACGCTGCAGCGCGCGCGCACAGACCCGCCTTCGGTGCGCCGGCTGCGGCAGCTGCTGGACCGGGTGGCGGCATACGTCGACGAGGCGCCGCCCGACCCGGGCCCGCGCCGGTTCGGCAACGTGAGCTTCCGGGCGTGGCACCGGCTGCTGGGGACGCGGGTGGACGGGCTGCTGCGGACGTTTGTGCTGGGGGAGGGGGAAGGGGAGGGGGAGGGGCCGGAGGGGGCGACCGGGGACGATGCACCTGCGGACGCCTCCTCTCCGGGCGGCACACCTGCGGACTCCTCCCCGGGCGGCACACCTGTGGACTCCTTCCCGGGCGACACACCTGCGGACGCCTCTACGGGCGACGCGCCTGCGACCGCCCTCGACGAGGTCAAGGCTTACCTGCTGGGCAGCTTCGGCAACGCCCAGCGGCTGGACTATGGCACGGGCCACGAGCTCAACTTTTTGGCCTTTCTCGGCTGCCTCTGGAAGCTGGGCGTGTTTGCCGACGGCGACGCGGGCGCGGACGGCGAGGCCGTCGAGCGCAGCCTGGTGCTGGGCGTGTTTGAGCCGTGGGTGTCTGACCTTTTTTCTTCATCTTCTGTTTTACTTTCTTACGCAGTTTTTCTGGTGCAGATTTTCTTTTTCTATTCCTCTCTAACACATTGCTCAGATACGTCCGCGTCATCCGCAAGCTCATCCTCACGTACACGCTGGAGCCGGCCGGCTCGCACGGCGTCTGGGGCTTGGACGACCACTCGTTCCTGCCGTACCTCTTTGGCTCGGCGCAGCTGACGCGGCCGCTGCCGCTGCCGGTGGCGGCCGGTGGTGGCCGCGGCGGCCCTGTGCTGCTGCCGGTGCCGCAGGAGGGCTCGGCGCCGCGGGCGCCCAAGACGGCCGACGTGGTCAAGCCGACAACGGTGGCGGTGCAGCGCGAGCTCAACCTCTACTTTAGCGCCGTCGGCTTCATCGCCGACGTCAAGCGCGGGCCCTTTTGGGAGCACAGCCCCATCCTCTTTGACATTTCCGGCATCCGCGAGGGCTGGGGCAAGATCAACAAGGGCATGCTCAAAATGTACAACGCCGAGGTCCTCACAAAGTACCCCGTCGTCCAGCACTTTATCTTTGGCTCCCTCTTTTCCTGGGACCGCGACCCGGCCGCCGACGACACCGCCGTCGCCCCGACCGTCCACATGGCCAGCCAGCCGCAGGCGGTCGGAGGGTCCTTTCTGTCCTCTCCCTCCTCGCCGTCCTCGACGTCGTTCCCCAGCTCCGTCGCCACCGAGGGCTTGTCTACCGGCCCGCCCCCCACCGCCGCCCCCTGGGCCCGCGCCACCCACATGCCCGGCGGCGTCGGCCCCGGCATCCCCTACTCGCGCGTCCCGCCCATGGCCCCCGGCGCCCCGGGCTCGTCGGCACCCACGAGGGCGCTGCGCCTGGCCGGCCGGCCCGGCACCACATCGGCAGCGGCCACTCCCTCGGTTACGCCAGACGGGCCTGGAGGCGGGCCACCGGTGGGCCTGACTCGGGCGCCGTGGGCCAAGTGATGGTCTTTTTTGGTCTTGTCTTGTCTCATTTGTCTTTTTTTTTTTTCTCTTCGTGGACATGGTCAAAAGGCGGTCGGTTCTACACAGGAGGCTCGGGCATCTATTGTATTTTCCACGAGATATGTAACGGACGGCAATATGCAACAATGCCGTGACAGACCGTCAAAAAGCAAAAAATAAACGAGTTTGTACAATCTTGGGTGCACCAAAACACACCCCTCCTTCGCTACAGCCGGTTTGTCTCTTCGTTACAGTCGGCTCGTCTCTTCGCTGCAGCCGGCTCGTCTCTTCGCTACAGCCGGCTCGGGACCTGCTGCCGCTCGCGGGCGTGCTGGGCGCTGCGGAGGAGCGCGTAGAGGGTCTGCATGCGGGGCAGCTCGACGCCGTGGGCGCGGGCGATGCGCACCGGGTTGCCGACAATGACCTCGAGCTCGAGGGGGCGGCCGGCCTCCCAGTCGAGCAGCATGCTGGGGCGGGCGCCCTTGTTGCGGTCGGTGCTGGCGAGGATGCGGTCGGGGCGGGCGAGGCTGTCGGGAAAGGGGCGGCCGAGGATCTGCGGTACCGCGTCCCAGATCTCCTCCATGACGCCGCGCAGGTGCGTGCGCAGCTCCGGGTCCGACGCCATGTCGGCGTTGCCGCGGCCGCCCGACAGCACCGCCGACGGGTTAAAGGCCGCGTTGATGCACAGCTTGTGCCACCGCACCGTCTGCAGCCCGACCTCGTCCAGCGCCTCCATGTCGCGGATGCCGCCCAGCCGCGACCACCAGTCCGCCAGCTGGCCCACCGCCCACGTGCCGCGCTTGACCAGCTCCCGGTCGACGGCGGACGGCGGCGGGAGAGCCCCTCCTCCTCCTCCTCCCTGTGACCCCCCGGCCATCTGCATCGCCGCGTCCGCCGACGACGTGTACGGCCCCAGGTGCAGACGCGTCCACCGGTTCTGCCGGATCACGCCCGGCCGCGTCTGCTCCGCGCTCACCACCGTGACCCCGCTGACAATGGGCGTCTCGGGAAAGCGCGCCCGGTACGGCGCCTCGACGCCGACGCCGTTCTGGATCAGCACAATCGTCGTCTCGGGGCCCACCAGTGGCGCAATCGTAGCCGCGTCGTCCACCCGGTCCGGCAGCGCCTTGGTCGTCACAATCACATAGTCCCAGCCGTCTGCCGGGTACGACGGCGCGTTGTCGTCGTCGGGGTCCGCCGACGCGGGCTCCGGCCGCACCGCCGCCGCCACCGACGGGAACACCGAGTGCGGCCGGAACGTGTAGCTGCCAAACGTGTGCGTCTGCAGCTGCACGCCGTCCTGGGCCAACGCCGCATAGTTGGACCGCCCAATCAGCGAAACATGGACGTTGTGCTCCGGCTGAGGAAGACGAGAAAACGGTTAGCAGTCAGCAGGACATAGAATCCATCAGTCGGGGACACCCACAAAGTGCAGCCGCGAGGCGTAGAAGCACCCCACAGCTCCAGCACCGACAAAGACAATGTGGACCGGTCTGGGGGTCAGTCAGTCAGTCAGTCAGTCAGCCTCTTGTTCTGGACTTGAAGTGTGGAATGGGAGTGCGGCCGAGCTGCTCCGGCTCCGCCGACCCGGCCGGTCTAGCCAGGCCGCCACCACCCGGGAAGAGCCAGCAGCGGGGGGCGGACAAGAGGGGCGGCGGAGGCAGGAGCGGAACAGAATGGAAAAAAGGACGGAAGCAGGACGGAAGCAGGGCGGAACGAGGACCGCGGAGGGAAGAACAGAACGGAAACAGAACGAGGACACCCACCGGGTCGGATCCGTGGCAGCAGGCAAGGCCATGGCGGCTGTCGGCGAGCTCAGCACAGCAGCTGACTGGCTGAGCGGAACGGTAGCGTGGTAGCGTGGCAGGATCCTGGGAGACGCTGACGTTTCTTTTTTTATTTTTATTTTTATTTTTTATGCTCGTTTGGGCGGTCGCTCCTGTGCCCGACAGAACCCGAAAACGCTCAGCGCGGACGTGGCCGTTGGACCGTTTCGCCTTCGCACCGGGCCACACCGTCGTGCCAGAGGCGAGCAAGCCCGCGACCGAGCGAGTGCACGGGTCACCGAGCTATGGGGTAGGGGGTGTGTGCGTGCGTGCGTGCGTATGTGCGTGCGACCTGGCAGCGCTGGCGCAGCAGAGGATGATGGTCGCGCAGAGCGTCGGCGAACGCCAGAAGAGGATTCGAAGATTCAGGGGTGGTTCAGAGATCGATCCGCCGATGACGTCGTCCGACAGAAAGGGGAGAGAATGTAGGAGAAGGAAAAAAAAAAAAAGGACACGAAACAACCCGGAACGGCCGAAATTGCCGGGCTCGGTTGTAGTCGTCGGTGATGAAAAGTACCGGTGGGTGGGCGGAAGATGTTGGTCGCCAGGGAAAGCCTCTGCTAGACTGCAATTCAGTCGAGCTGCGATGGTGCAATGTGCATCGTTAGCGTTGGCTGTCTGGGTCCCTCCCCCCTGCCCACCTTTTTTTTTGTGGCATCCCTGTGCGATAGCGCCCCGTCTGCGGGCTGCTCGCTTCTCTCCCCCGCGCTGCCCCGATAGGTCGTCTCCGGCTTTTTTCAGAGGGGAATTTTGCAACCGAAGGACGCGACCACGACCAAACCACCAACCACCAACCGCCAACCACCAACCATCACCTGCCCGCCCACAGCCTTAAGCCTGGGGTGGGTCGAAGCTTGGAGTAGCTGCCGAGCAATACAAATACCATACTCCATATTACACGCAATTGCAGTGTCTCGTATCTTATCCGGCGTCAACGTGTCTCTCTCTCATGGCAACTGCCCAAAGAAGCTCGCTGCAGGAGCAGTGCACATACGAGCTCTCATTACGTATTCGCTGATCGCTGATTGCCTCCGATCATCGCATGTCGAAAACCTGAAACTAAGCTTGGCTGGGCTGAGTGAAGTTTTTTTAAGTTTTTTTTTTTTTCAGGTGACACTTGCCCTGGCAAAAATGACAGAAAATTTTTGACTTGGGGGGGGGGAGCTATGCCCCATTGTGGTTCGGTCTATCCCGCCTCGCCCCCCCAGAAACTCCAGCAGGCGCTAAATTTCTGCCTCGGGGAGTCCGTCTCCCGCATCGCTGCGAAAAACCACTAATACGATTTGCTCACGCGCACATCTGCCTCGGGACGTGTTGACGCATCCCACTCGACTCCCACTCGACTGGTGAAAGCGTATCTGATGTTCCTGATGCAACCTCCCCCCCTCCCTTCTTTCTCTCCCCAGATGGATGCAATTCTATTTTGTAAGATATGTGGCAAGGAAAAAATGGACTGGTAAAATTTTCAGGCCCTGCGTACACGTAGGCCGCATCCGGAGCTCTGGTCAGCCTGGCAGCTGGCGAGAAAAAAAAAGGGGGGAAAGAAGAAGAAAGAAAAAACTCTGCAGTCTCCCTGCTGATCTCCTGCTGATGGACGGCTCGGTGTCCGCCGGACCACTGCTTCCTTCCTTCCTTGTCCCAAACAAACATGCGGCTTGCAAGTCCAGCCCAAACTACCATCATCTGCAAATCTCCGAACCGCCTTCCTTCCTCCCAGTCCTCAAGTGCTCAATCTTGCTGCTAGCAGCTCATCTGTAACAAACTTCTTGGCCAGGCAGACTCGGATCCACTCTTCTTCGTTCACTCCGTGTGCCATGTCCCTCTCCCAGGCTGTTTGATGACAATGGGAAACCACACCAGCCCCTGACTTTGCTACTGCCACTGGCTAGACACCCCTATGGTTCAGCCACAAAGTCCCTGATCAGATACGTGGTGGGCGGTCCCTTTTTTGATGTTTTTTTTTCAACTTGGCTGACGACGGCTTGTGGCTTTCTTGTTTTCACTGTCTCACTACACCCTTTCGTGCTTGCCTTCCCCTTTGATAAACTACCCATCGGTAATCATACGGCCGGAACAAGATAAGATGCTGTGGGGGGAGGGGGGAGGGGGGACATGGTCGAGATACCACCAGGTCGAGGAAGATATCCCCGAGCGTGTATCTGCTCTGCATGGCAATTCCCGTATCTTGCCTCGTTCTGAATCTCTCATCGGCACTTGCCGGTGTGCCCATTGTCTTTGTGTCCATATCGTGGCTGGAAGCCGTCCTCATTCTTGTCACCCAAGAGGCACCGGCCACCCCGCCACTTCTCGCTGCGCCATGCTGGCTTTGCCATCACAGTCTCGTATCGCCTTGTCAACAAACATGGGACATGCTGGCACGGCTGCTCCATCTTCTCTCTCCCCCCCTCCCCCTCCCCCTTGCTTCTCCTCCCACACACCCTCACCATCCTCCATACCGAAGCTACCCTCGTCATGGTTCACCAATCGCTTTAACTTTCTTCATTCATGCAACACGCCCCCCCCTCTCCCTTCCCCCCTCCCCCCTCCTCCATCCTCCGTATACCATTCATTGTTTGCCTCCGTGCTTGCTTGTCTCGCCATCCCATCCCACCCTGCTCCTGCACCTGTCCCAAAACGTTAGCACGCACGTCTCTTGCGACGTTGGTCTGGGCTCCACAGCCAAAATCATGAAAGAGCTGGCGCTGTCGGCGCTTGCTGTTACGCTTTCTGAGGCTAGGTGCTGCCACTTGGCATCGCCGCGTGCTGGCGGATCATCGCCACCCTGTGTCAAGTCCCTCCACAACCTTGCTGCTTCTCCGCGGCCAGCCAATGGCCGTAGAGGGAGCAGCCATGAACACATTCCCATTCCTCCTTTCCCTCCTCCACCTCGACCCCCCTCCCCTGTCCTGCCCCCCATCTCACACCCCTCCCCCCCTCCCTCCATCCCAGCCCGTCCATTCCCTGTTACCTATCAGCCGCCACAAGAAAGGACAAGGAAGGCGGGCACGATATTGGCTGAGCGGCCGGCTGCAGCCAGCTAGCAGGCACGCCAACCGTCCTGCCACCGTTCCCCGCCGCCGCCATCACGGCGTAGCCCACGCTGGCACGGAGATGACTGACTCGACCGTCGATCCTTCTTCCATTTTCCCTTTGTTTCTTTTTTCTCCTTCTACCTTCACTGGCCCCCATCAGGGCGCCTTTCAGAAAATGGCCTGGACCCATGCTGTCGACCATATCTTTGCCCGACGCCGTCACCTGTCACTGGTTTGCTTGCTTGCTTCCCACCCCCCCCCCCCTCTCCACACGACGGGTTCGTATCTTACCCACACTAGCCTGCACTCGCATGCACCTTGACGTCCTGTTGGTTCTGATATTATACCGCGGCATTGTTCCATGCATGTGCGTCCTCGCCCATCAGTTGGTCCTTGTTTGGTAATGAAACCCCAACTGGCTGCATGTGGAGGAGAGGGCACGGCGTTGGGTTGGATGTTTTTGTTCAGTATACTCGTATATGGCTCAACGGCCAACAGCAAATGATCGGCCGACCAATAAAACTGCCTTGGCACAAAAAGGACGTCCATGAGATAAACAAAGGAGGGTGCGATAACGATAGCTTACCACACAAAACACCCAGAGATGGCATGCTAAGGTTACTCGGAGTCTGCTCGGGCGGCACGGATCTTTTGCGTTTGCAAGAGCGCGCCATCTTTTTTTTTCAAATCCACCTGATAGCGGCTTCCCCGGCTTCCCTGGCTTTCCCGAGCCTGCGACAAGATCTCACAGGCAGATGACACCCAAAACATGCTGGTCGGGGGAGCGAGCTCGACGACGACGACGCGTGTATACAGTATGCAACCGCCAGGAGATCGGGATGCATTTTGGACTTTTGGAAATGTTCCTCCCCCCCCTCCCCCCCCACAGCTCACCCTTGTTCCCCAGACAGTCCTTGCCGATGATAGCACACGTGCGTGTGTGTGTTGGACAGAGATGACGATGGCCACAGCCACCCCAGCCACGTGTATCCTGCAAGATGTCTTGTGCGTGAGATGAGAACATTCGCTAGCAAGCTAGCAGGTCGCCCGCCAGATATGGATCTTGCACTAGATTTCACGGCACGTCCAGAAAAGGGCATGCCGGCATAGAGCCAGGGTGATACAGCATGTGGCAGCTTCCAGGTCTTTTGTGGGATCCGCCATTCTTGATTACAGAGAGAGAAAGAGAAAACACATCTCGCAGGGCTGAAATATAGTCGTAGCGGGATCTTTTTCTTTTTCTCGGGGCCGAGTTTTCCCCAAACTTTTGTATTTCCTCGGAGGGGCGTCCGAACGGAGCCTCCGCTGAGCAGGAACACGAGAGGTGCGCGGGAAGAGCGGTTGGTCTTTTGGGGGGGTCGCGAGACGAGGCCAGGATGGGCGCAGTAAAAAGGACGCAGAGCAACAGTGAGCACGTGGAGATAGCGTAATATGGCCAGAGCGCCAACAGACGCACTAACAAGGTGCAGATGCGCATCTGCTCGTACAAAGTACGAGCATGCTTGTAGGCTGTGACGGTCCCACGAGCTGTGCGACTTGCTGCGTGGCTGGCTGCTTTGCAGGCAAAAGATCAAAACACACACACAAAAACAGTGATTTATTCATATTTGGACGCATTACGGCCGAATTTTTGCCAAAAAGAACCTTCCCAGGCCAATCGCAGCGGCCGCAAGCTAGCAGCTGACTCCGCTATCACGCAGGTCCCGTTTGAATTCTGATTCGCCCAGAAATGGCCCGCCCCAGCCTCTCTCTCCTTCCAAAACAGAACTGCAAAAGGCCGAGAAACTGGAATCCAGCGAGAGAGCCCCGCGGCCTGCCATTGGACCTTCCTCCTTTCTCGTTCTCTGGTTTGCATTCCAAATCTGCCTGCAGCTGGTTTCTGGGTCAAAAAGTTGCCGCCCTGCCTGCCTCATACGGCCAGAGGATGGAAGAGAGGTGGGGGTGGGGAAAAAGGTCGGAGGTATTTCAGATTTCAGCTCCTTCCTTGTCTGCGCGGCTCTGACTGCTAGGAGAGAGAGGCATCTCGTATGCAAGCACACGACCACGACCACGCTGCTAAGCGAGGGTCTTATCTTGACTGCTTGTGCTTGCAGAGAGACAGAGACGGGCTCAGCCACCATTCCCGTCCCCCCGCGGAGCCTCTCGTGACTCCGACCGTGCAACAAAAGCACAATAGGACTGCAATGACTGCCCCCCCCCAAAAAACCTCAAAACGAAGGAAACGGGCCGTTGCCTCGCCGCCTGAATCCCAACGAGACCAGGTCGCAGGACCGGATTGCGTCATTGGCGCCTTCCTCCGCCCCGCTGCTCTTCGCTCTTTTTCTCTTCTCTCTTTTCCCTTTCTCCCCGCCCTTTCCCCCAACGCGGGTTTCGTCTTCAGCTCGTCCACCGTCTGGATCCGTTTGCGCCACCCCCCGCTGAGGAAGAGGAAAAAAGGCCTTTGTTTTTTTCCAATTATTTTTTAATTTGACTCCCCTCTCCTCGTGCCAAGGAACCCTGCGAGCAGACCTCGTGAACAAAAATGGACATTTTCCTCTTTGCTTAGTCCGCGGCAGCGGCAGCAGCCAGCGGACAGCGGGCAGCGGTCAGCGACAAGGCCTCTCGAGGGCTCGTGCACGAGCGGCTTGTATCGAACCTGAATGCCGGCGCAATCGGTGCAGTAGCGCTGCAGAAAGGGTGCGGCTTCCCTCCCTCCCTCCCTCCCTCCCTTGCGTCGCGATGAGCCCTCCCCTCCCCCTCCCCCAGGCCGATGTGCCGGGCCAGCAGCTCCTTGGTCCGCACCCCCCCAGCTTATTCGGACCCACGACGACGGCACTGCGAGTAATACGAGTGCAGTAAAGGAAGCAGGCCAGTTCGGAGAGCATGCCAGACGGTGCGCCTCATGAGGTGTGTAATATTAATACTGTAATACGTGCAGGGGACGAGTGAAGCCATCCTTGTTTCTCTCACAGTCAGCCTCTTCGGTCTGGACACCTGTGCGCCTCCCGACATGCAGCTTCTCTCGGTGGTGGCCGCTTGCCGTCGCGCGGTGCAGCTGCTGTCGATCACGAGGCCGGGCACTTTTTCTTCTTCTTTTCTTTTTTTTCTTTTCTTTTTTCTCGCTTAGCCTACGGACCGGTTCTTGTCGTAGACAAAGAAGCGAGATGAGCAAGGAGGCCAGATCAGATCAGCCTGCTAAAAGACCGAGGGGCACGTCAGTGTGGCATGAGGCGGTCTCGCATGGCGGACAAACATGGACCTGAGAGCGCCCTGTGTGTGGCCTCTGCGGCCTCTGTGTGGTCGCCCTGAATGGACAGCACATTAGCCCAGCGCCCAGCGCTCGTGTGGCTGACCGAGATCCTGTACGGCTAGAGCTAGAGGGGAAATGTGGGGGGGGGGGAGGCCACTGCCCAGAAAGACCCCGAAAGGGTAAACGGACCCCTAAAACAGACGAGGGACAAGCAAGGCACAGACCACACAAGCCACTTTCTCTCTCTCTCTCTCAACCCGCCTCTGCTTCACACACTCTCTCTTTCGTCAGGCAATCGCTGGGTCAGTTCCCGGATGAACGCCAAACAAAACGCCAATAGCGCGAGTTGACGCGAATGAACGCGAATGAAGCGAACAGCCAGAAGGGGGGGGAAGGGGGGGCAGAGGCAGGGGAACCAAGCCATCCCCCCCCCAAACAGGGTCCGTTTCGTCTGGGGTCCCTTTTTTCAGGTTTCCTCTCGGCGCGGCTCCTCCGGATGTAAGATACGATACAGTGCGTACGAGTGGTAGCAGGGGCGCGTCTGCAGGCTGCAGGCTGCAGGCTACAGGCTGCAGGTTGCAGGCTGCTGCTGGGAGAGGGAGGAGGCCTGGCCGCCGCCATTCATTCTGGCGGTCTGGCATGCTCAGCCGGTCCACCGCCGACTAGACGAATCGACCCCAGGCCCTACCAAGCGCCTGATTATCTGTAGCGCACGAGCTACTCGTATTACAGCTGCTAATAGCACGCTGTTCTTACAGCCCGCTCCCAGGGCTGGCGCGTCTAGTGCGGCCAGCGCTCCCCCCTGTTTTCTCTTTCTCTCTCTCTATTCTATTTTTCCCTTTCCCTTTGCTCCTTCCCGACCCCACCAGAGCTCCTGCTGCAGGTTTGCGGGCTGCGGGCCACATATCCGTAATTTTTTTTTTCTTTTCGCCACAGCGGCTGCAGGCGACGTACTCTGCAGCTCCCTTCTCGTTTCGGAGGCGGAGCCCAAGAGGAGAGAGAGAGGGGGGGGGGGACCCTTTTGCCCAGACCTCTTTGTAATATCTGCGTACGCGCCGCAAGCCCTAGACGGAGATCGCAAGGCGTCCTTGCGCTCGTACTCGTATTCCTCTCTCTCTCTGCCTTGGGAAAGCCGCGTTTGATGGTTGCATTTCTTGTTTTGTCCAAATACGATTGCTCGTGCTCGTACTTACGAGTAGTAATTCATTGTACGTATTTCGACTCTCCAGACCCATACAGAGCATGTCTTGCTCTGGAGCATTCCGATGGAACTCCCCGATGCCTTGCCTGAATGGTCCTCGCAGAATACCAAGCACCGGCAGAGTGGGGGTCGCCAATTTAGTGTGCCTTTTCCTGTTCAGGTCAGCAGAACGTCGCTGAGGTGGACCGCTGGAAAACGGCAGGAGCGGAAATAGAGCTCTGCTGCGACGCGAGACGGCCGCGAGACGGCCGCGAGACAGCTTCTGCTGGACATGCCCTGAGCATCCGGTATGAATGTGTTTGATTAGCAGGTTCTGCAGACAAAGCGCGTTATGCCGGTGGGTTGTGGGGTGCACGAGCAGAGACAGCACCAGACGTGGTCGTCGACGTGGGCGTACGAGCAGACGGCGAGCCAGGGCGGATGGACGACAGACAGACAGCCTGCGTCACCGTATTAGAGGCGACACGGGCGGTGGCCAAGCAGGTGCTCCCCCCCCCCCCCCCCTACCCGTGGCAAGCGGGAGGGACCCCAACACCAGCGGCTTTGTCCGAGCCAACACCGATGACTGGCTGACCTCATCTCCTCATCTGCTGGATGGACCCTTTTGCCTAAAAGAAGCAAATTATGCGCCCGGCGCTTATCGGTAATACAATGTGTATTTAGCCACCCAGCTCTCCTACGCCGGAAAAACAGGTTGCAGTCGCCCGCCCATGCACTGTTTCAGTAAATGACGGCTCGCTTTCGGGTCTGGATCCCTCCCCCCCCCCGCGTCTGGCCTGCTCTTTGGCCCATGTACGAATGCTCCTCGTGTTTGTATTATTTGTATTATCGCTTGGGGGAGGGGGGGAGGGGAGGCTACTCTAGTTGGTCACAGCCGGATTGCGACCGGGTCAGGAGACGTAGAAGCGATCAGCAAACTGGAGACGCAAGACAACAATGACAATGACTCGTAAGCGACACCATAATGAGACTCCTTTTTAGGAAGCTCGAGCAGCGCTTTGGGCCAAGATGTCGAAGGGGGAGGGGGAGGGGGAGGGGAGGGGGGGACAGACGACGAACAGAGAGGGAGGAGGGGGGAAGGAGAGGGGGGTCATTTGATGCTCAGCAGCATGGGCAGACTGGTGAGCTTGCTGCTCCTGCTACCCTAGAAGACGGGCCATCTCAGATACCACTCTGCGCAGCCCATCCCACGCTGGGGAGGCGAGCTTGCCGAGATGGGAGGCCCTGCACAGGCTGGCTGGCTGGCTGGCTGGGCGTCACGCTGGCTGCAGAGTATTGCCGGTTCTCTTTGCAAATAAGAAACCCGCGAGACGATCCTTCTAGAAAGGAAAAAGAAACGAGAGAGAGAAAAAAAGACGAGAAAACCAGGATTTCTGCCGAAAGTCTAGGCCAATGCTTTTTCTTACCTTCCCGATTCTTTCCATAACACATACAACCCCTCCACCCTTGCCATGAGGAAGAGCCGTCGTTGCCCGTAGGGCATATGCACGGCAGCCAGGACAAACAAGGCTCTACCCTTCCTGTCGCCGCGTCGGGTTTTATTTCCTCCTTTCCTCCCCCCCCCCCTCACCCTCCCCCAATGGGCACGTCTCAACTCGTGACACATATCCGGCCATGCATCTAGATGGGTTGCCTGCCAGGCCCAAACAAAACAAGACTGGAAAAATTCTTGTGTGTCCCGAATGCTTCCATCCATGCCACACACAGCCATTCTGTGTGGCCCACTGGCAAACCACAGCAACGTCGCCTTGTTAGCATACGGGCCGTTTCTATCCACCTTGCGAGGGCACTTTGCGGTGTGCGGCTTCAACACGGGAGACCCGGACCGGTCGGGGCTGATGGACCGAAAAAGTTGGGCCGAAGAGGCGAATTGCCGCGACTATCCAGCGCCGCCTCTAAAAAAAAAACATGGCCACTGGTGTATGTGAAATCTGGCACAAAGGGCCAAGCAAACCGATACAACAGTACAGTACAGCAGTACAGCAGTACAGTAGTACAGCGGACACAACAAATACAGCAAATGCAAATAGAAACAAAACCAGAGACAAACCAGCATAGCATGCACAACGATCCGACTTATACGAGCCAGGCCGAGGACCAAACACCGCCCACTTCCTCTTGCGTGCCCTTGCCTGCAGATCAGCACACGAAGAAAGCGGGCCGGCTGGGGCCAGGCAGCCCTGTTGTTTCGCGTGCAGCGCAACGCACCAGCCGCCGAGTCCCGCAGAGAGACACGGCCGAAGGATGGGTGAGGGTGTGTGCAGTATCTGTACAAATACTTGGTAACATAGTAAGCTGTTCAGTAAGCGTCACGAGCCCGCCATCATGGGGTGCAAGTCTCCGGCTGTCCAGTTTCGTGTCAGACCGTGCAGGTCGGAGAGGGGGGAGGGTAGAGAGGGGAGGGAGGGGGTGGTTTAGGAAGAAGAGAAACCGGGTGAAGACCGGACATGTCGGCGTTGCCTCGGGTACGTCATTGCTTTCCTCCTCCCGCTTTGGCGGAGGCGAACGCTTATTTTGGGGGGGAGGTCCAGACCAGCTACAAAAATACGTAAATGTGTATTTGTAGACAACAGAAACAAGAACGGCAGACGAGAACAGGCTTTGCCAAGGAGGGCGGAAACATCTCCTAGGCTGATGGCACCACGGACACACGCCTGCCCATGAGATTGCAAGGCCAGAGCACCTGTTCTGGTGTCGTAAACGGGTGGCATTGTCCGTGGCTGCGGCGTCGAATGCGGCAACCGAGACGAAACCAGAGAGGGGGAGACCTGAGCGTGCACCGAGAGCCAGCCGTTACGATGTTCGGGGTGGCACAGAAAGGAAATAAAAATGGGGGCGGCGCAAAATAGGCAGCTGCCGTCGCTGATTCGATGGGAAGCACGCAAATAAAAATAAAATAAAATAATAACCAATAGCAAAAAAAAAAAAAATACACACAAAAAAGTACCATTCGTGGCTATTGCCTTAGTGTCCGGGAACTGCAGGATCGGCCTTTGGATCGTTGGTATCACCGCCTGTTAGTGTGTGTACGTCATGGCTGCCGCGGCTCTGGGCCAGCAGTTGTGTAGCTTCTTAATCGGGATAGATACCCACACAACGACAGCGAAACAATAAACGACGTAAGATATCTTACAATTGTATGGGGACTTGTCGGGCGGCCGATGTAGGCAGGAATAGCCCCAAAATGGAACCCGTTCCTGGCGATTGGTGTGGAGTTTTATTCTTTTTTTTTTTAGTTTTTTTTTTCACTAGTTAGGGGGGGGGGGCGTTGGCCGACAAAAAACCTTGTTCTTGGTCAGGAGAGTACATAGTACGAGCAAGTCACCAGGAGGGGGGGCCAGGAGCCATCAGGAGCCACCAGGAGCCACCCAGGAGCCAACCAAGCACCACCAGGAGCCACCCAGAGCCACCAGGAGCCACCCAGGAGCCACCGAAAGCCACCGAGAGCCACCCTGGAGCGCAGTGGTCCGTAGCTCATAGCCCGTTTGGAGTCGAAGCGAAGACGGCCAGACCACTCTGGCCAGGAGCACAAAACAGGCTGCGACAACGGCCATCACGAGCCAAGGCCAGGGCAGATGGCATCACGAGCAGGCCACCTCCAGGGTGCTCGTTCACGACTGCCTCGAACAAGGTGATCTTCACGTGCCCGACGACGTATGCTGCGAGCCCTGCCAACAACGGCCGCAGATCGCTGTGCTACCCGCGCGATGCCAGGGCCCGTCGCACAACTTCCCGGAAAGGGCAAGTATACCCACGCGCTCTCAAACTTGGAATTGGGCTCTGCCGTGCCATCGGACTTCAATCTCGTAGTCACTTGGGAGAAGGAGAAGAGGAGAGGGGGGGGGGGGGTGACGAGGGGGGAAAAGGGAAGGAGGGGAGGGGGGTGGTCATTTGTGCTCGTAATCCATACGAGAGAGCACTCGTACCCTCTCTCCATCACTCTCTCTCCCTCTCTCTCACCCACCCCCTCATACTTCGGGATTCCACGGACGCTGCGTCAGAGATGCAGTGCATCTCGACCATAAAGCTGCGAGAAGGAAGCAGCCATGCTTTCGATGCTTTGCTGTCCGGCTGACCGCCAGACTGGGTGACGGCAGTCGTGGCCTGTGCTCGTTATCCTCGGGCAAAGGGTCGAACGGCTGTCGGGGCTGCTGCTGCATCTCCCGAACCCTGCCCCCCAGGACATCCTACCGCTACTGCGCGAACGAATAGCATGCCGGCCGTAGCCTTCCTTTTAGCTGCCTATTGCCCTCTTCTCCTCTCGTCCTTTCGTCCCATCCCCCCCTCCCGACCCCCCTCCGTTCTCTTTCTCTCCTCCTCTCCCCTGCATATACACGTCAATGGACGGGGCAGAGGAAGATGGATAGGCGCGGCCCCAGCAAATGATAGTAGCCCATGCGATCTGGGAGCACGGAATCGCGGCATATGCGACGGTCCGCAGGCTGCACAGACGCTTGTGCTCGCACACTACGAGTCATTCTTACATTCTGCGTAGTCGTTACTCGTACAGGGCACAAGCTTAGGCAACGGCTGTTTTTTTCCGAGTGCCGTCGAGCAGGCAGGCAGGCCACCGCCCGCTGGCTGTCGGAGGAAGGGGGGGGCTTGTATTAGTGCGGAAATGGGAAGCGGGCAAGAGGTGGCGCAGGCCAGGCGAAGGATGGACAAGATTTGAATCTCCTGTGCGCGCGCGCCCAACCCGGGGACACGGCATGGGTTGTTTAGTTTGCCTCCCTCTCTCTTGCGCGCCCTCTCCCTGTCTCTCTCTCTCTCGTGGCTGCGACCGAATATGCACGAGCATTTGTAGCCAACACAGCCAACGCAGTCCCCCCTGCCACCCCCCCCCCCCTTCCCATCTTTGGGTTGCTAGAGAGGATCGTTTACCCAAACGGGAAATTCTCACACTCTACTCGTATACCTACGAGCACGAGCACATGAATTTGTGCACAGGCACGGCCTACGAATACGAGCACGAGTACATAGTACGAGCAGCATCTGCCGACACAACGCAGGGAGAGGCCCCGAGCTACGGATAGTGTACTCGTACGAAAGAAAAAAAAAGAGGTCCTGGCCCTGACTAGTGGGAAGCTTCAAAGACAACACCACGCCCTGCCCGCTTTGGCGACCGGAATTGGCTCCGTCATTCATTGCAGTGGAAGACGCCGGCCTTGGATCCAAATACCGGGTCTGGCATGTCTGAACAATAGTTCGCTCCGTCTTGGGGAGGGGGGGGGGGTGGCCAGCGGCTGCTGGTAGTCAGTCCCCCAAGGGAGGGAGGAAAGGACGCCGGCCTCCATACCTCCGCGGCATGCTAACCATGCAGCCTCCCCGGCGAATAATCATGCATTCTCCAAACAGCTGATGGTGCTGATGACGCTGGCGATGGGCTAAGCAGACCGCGATAGGCGGACGAAAAAAAAAAGAAAAAGAAAAAAAAAAGGTCGCCGGGAAGGAGGAGGAGGGAGGAGGGGGCGGCCCGTCCCGCTTGGCTGTCAACACGCATGTTCGGACACCGCCTTGCTATTCCCATCTAGGACGTTGGTCTTGCCCAAAGTTCTTTTCCGCTTCTGTTTCCGTTTCTGTCTGCGTACAGATTGCACAACCGCTGTATTATTTGTATGCGCTTGGGGATCAACTGCCAGCGACTGGCAGGCTGCTTGTCTAGCGTGGCGCCGTCATCGACGATTCGGGGGGGGGGGGACAGGGGACAGCGCAGTGTGTGGACGAGTGGGACAGGTGGAAAAGGGAGAAAAGGTGGGAGAGCGGGAAACGTGGGAGAAGCTAGCCCGATGGCGAGGCGACCAAGAGCACTTGGAAGGGTAGCATCTGCGATTGGCTGTGGGCGCCAACAAGGCACAAACGTCATTGTCCCGTTGCAAAGTACGACGTAATGCCCCCCTCCCCCCTAGGACCTCGCTAGGCCGTTTGGAGCTGGCACAGACGACGGGCACCGATGGGGTCTGCGTGCGTTCGCGGTCATGTTCTTCTTCAGGCTCCTTGGCTGCTGCGCGCTGTGCTCGCTCGTATCCGCCACTCGTATTGCCAGAGCTTTGGCCACCTCGTCCACTCGGCCATTCGGGGCCATTTCGTTTTTTTACTACATTGCATTGTATAAGACAACCGCGACCGGCGAACACGCGGAGAAATTGTCGCCCTTTGTTCCCCTGGCCGCGGCATGGAGACTCTCGGCTGCGGCTCTCCACAAAACGGAGTATAAATGGTGCAAGAAGCAAGACCAGAAACAAGCTGCCCCATAGCTTGTGGAGGAGAGAGGTCCCCTCCCCGACACCAAGGGGGTTAGAGACAAAGACAAGGAGATGATGACAAGGAGATGAGGAGGACAAGGCGAAGAAAGGGAGGGAAGGGGAAGGAGGAAGGAGGGCGTTCTTGCTTGTTTTGTTTGATAGGACACGCCGACAAGACGCGCCGTGGAGAAAGAAGAAAAGAAAAAAAAAAGGAAAGTCATCTGCGAAAAACTCTGACGGCGCATTTGCTGCGAAAGGATATCACCCTGTGCCGTGAATGGCGAATGGTGAATGGTCTCTCGGGGTGAGCGGCTGTGCTGGCTGGTCGTGCTGCTCGAAGAGGGTGGTGGTGGTGGAAACATGGGGGTGCCGTTGAAACCAGCTGAGCTGCTGCTGCAGCGCTCGGGAGGGGCGCAGAGAGACAGCCGGACAGGCCAGACGCCCAGACAGCAAAACACAGCACAGAGGCCGTCAGACCTCGACGTTCAACATCACATTGTCGCTCAACCCTGATTGGCTTCGCTAGCAATTATCCTATTAGCCGGGACACGATCGAACACAAAGTACGCCGTAGGCGCTCGTGCTTCTCGCAAGATGCGCGTACTCGTACTCGTTCGTACATGCTCGTATTGCATACCCGTACACACAAAAAGGCAGCACGCCTAGCCCTTCCTCAACCGACTTCATCAACGGACATAGCACGCAGCTGGCGGGCTGCCCTTGGCGGGGGCGCTAGAGGCCAGCTGCAAGGAGGGGGGACAAGAAAAGTTTTTTATGGTGTGCATCCTCCACAAACGTGCTAGCGAGCGGTTAGTGCTGGTTGCGTCTGGCTGCTGCGTGGTGAGGTGAGCCTGGCCGCCCACGCTGAGCACACCCCCCTAGCAGCAAATTGCCCACGTCCTCCCTCCACGCCACGCCCCCCCAAAATCTCGTTCCTTTCCACTTCTGGGACCTGGTGGGCCGCCCTGACGCTTGTAACCGACTTTCGTGCGTCCGGGACCCTCCTGTGTTGCTTTGGTTTTTCTTTTTCTTCCTTCTTTCTCCAGAAACTTCGTCAAGGCCCGCTCTGGCGAGGCATTGCCTTAGTTCCGCCTATCGGCCATCTGGCTACGCCGTAGAGATACAGTCCACCCTGCGACGAGGTACTCCGGCTCTGCCTGCACCCTGCTGCCACCCTGCTGCACCCGCCGCTGCCCGCCCAAGTATCTTTTTTCGAGGAAGGAGCAGCCGCCATGTCCCTCCCAGTTCCTTCCTCCACACCCCCCGTTGCTTGACATCCCACGCTTTCCTCATTCATCCAGAGGCTGCAAGGAAGAGCAAAAAAAAAGGATTAAAAGAGTCCTGGCCTCCCCTTCCTCGACATGGCTTCTCCCTCTTAGCTCTCTACCAGGACCGCACTTCAACCAACGCGGACCCGCCCGATCAGCCACTCTTATACCAGTACTCCAGACGTGCATTGGACATTTTGCTTACGTTTCGACGTTTCTTTGTCACTTACACACACCTCGGCCCCGTCGTCCCTCACCGTCCTTTGACCTGTCTGTCGCGCGCTTCCTGCCTCTAGGCAACGTCATTGCAAAACGACCCTGCGACGCCACGCCAAGAAACAGGAAACAGGAAAAAAGGGAGAGAGAGAAAGAAGCTCTGGCCCCAGGAACCGGTCACTGGTCCTCCCCCCCGGGCTTTCGTTGCGGACGCCATACTCGTACTCGCCCGCTGACTACTCCGTGCCGCCACTCTGTACCCGACGCCTCTGGTTCACCTTTCCCTGTCAGCAACGGCCGCCGTCGCAGGCTGCCAGCAGAGCGAAAAGCCGCCGTCTGCCGCAGATCCACCGCCAGCGTCTTACCTCTGCCAGCCCTTGTCACACATTTCTTGTCTCGGTTGAGTCACTGACCTCAGCGGGCTGTCGCCTCTGAAGCACGAGCTGAGCGGCCTGGTCGCCCCAAAAATAGCTGTCCTACGACAGTGGCATTGCAACAGAGCAGAGAACAGACCCCAGAGAACAGACCAACAGAACGAACCAGAGAACAGACTGCAGAGGGCATTCCCCCCCTCATCCTGGTCTCGTCTTGTCCTGTCCCTTCACCCGGCTGTCACCCGACTTGACAGCCCGTCCTTTGTTTTCTCTGGGTTTCTCTCAGCCCTGGTCAGAATCGCAGGACTTTGTCGCCTCGCTTCTCGCTCCTTCCACCCTCGACCCCTGCTCTTTTCGCTTCTAGTGTTAAATTCCGTCCTTTGTCGCTTCCGTTTCGAGATACCCTGCAACAACCGTTGAGGCGTCGCCCGCGTTGGCCCATAGCGCCTTCTTCAACAGCCGCCCGCACCAGCTTAGAGCCCACTTCCAGCTTATAGCCCGGCAAGCCCAGCACCTGAGCATAGCGGCACCCCCGAGACTTGCTTTTCCTTAGCGCGTTTCCGCCTTCGCTTTTCCGTTTTATCGCCCTTCACCAACTTCTCCGTGCTTGTCACGCCCGTCTTAGTGCTGCATTCTTGTATTTATTTGTTCTTTTTTCCCTTTCTTGCCTTTCTCCATTTTTATTCGTCTCTTTTTCTGGCCTGCGGTCCTTTTATTTTGATCTTGTCCCCTTATATTCCCCTGCTCGTACCTCTCGTACCTCTCGGGCACCTCTCGGCCATTTCCCACCAACCCACGCCATCTCTCTGCCCGCCTTCATCCTCCTTGTCCAGCGCGAACCTCACAGCTTCACCCGCCCAGTCGCAATGATTATCGACGGCGAGAAATGGGCCTGCGAAGCCTGCGTTCGAGGGCATCGTGTCAGCAATTGTCAACACTATGGTGAGCACCTCCTGTCCCACTCCCGAAGCTGCCGTCTCGCAGCTTTCTCTGCGCGGCGCAGCTCCAGCACAGCCCACAGCAGCGCTCCCTGCTATGCGACAAACGAACCAGGTGTGCTGACTCACTCCAGACCGCCCATTGCAGCACATCAACAAAAAAGGTCGGCCAGTGACGCAATGCCAGCACTGCCGTTCGCAGCGCAAGAACCGCGCAGCTCACGTAAAGTGCGACTGCGGCGAGAAGACGACCAAATGCGTCCACCTCGGCGCGATCGAGGGCCACAGAGGTGAGGAATGGCCTTTTCTGCATAGTTGGCGCATCTGCGCCTTTTGCCTCTGCTGCCTGTCCAGTACTAAACAGCGTCCGCAGAGAGCTGCTGCTGCAACCATGGCGGCCGGTGCAGCTGCTCCTTCAAGAAGGATCTCGACCCGGTCCCCGAGACCTCTGGCATCGAGGCCGGCATTGCTGAGAAGCTGTCTACCTCGGCCAAGCTGGCGTCCGCAGCTGCCGCCTCGTCCGCTTCAGCAGGAGCTTCCGCCAGCAGCTCCTCGTCCAAGGCGCCTGTTCGCCGACGCCGCGCCAACACCACTCGCTCCGAGGGCACCCTCTTGTTTGACGAACACGGCCGGCACAAACCCGTCTCGCACAAGCACAACAAGGCCGCCTCACACAAGACCGGCCCCTACCCAATCAACCGACTCAACTCGGTGCGTAGCACTGGCGGCCTTTCGGGTTTCTTGACGGCAGCGACGAAATCGGCTAATGAGGAAGAAGAAGCGGATGAGGACGATCAGAGCAGCGCCGCCGCGGGATCCGACAGCGGCCTCGACGACGACGCAACTTCCTCTTACCTAGCAGAAGCCGCCGCCGCCGCCGCCGTCGCCACCAACACCGGCGCATCAGCACATTCCTTTATGCCTGTGCAGCTATCCCAGCAGCAGCAGCAGCAGCAACGCCGGTCACGGTCAGAGACAGCGTCGCCGCTGCTCTTCAGTGGCAGCTTCCCCCAACCGCACCAGCTGAGCAGCAGCAGCTCACTGTCCCCACTCAACATGGGCGTCGTCAGCATGGGTGCATACACAAACTATAATTCTTTCGGCGGCGCCGACCAGGCCGACCAGCCGTTGTTCAGCGCGGGTCTCAGTGCTCCTTCTGTCGACTGGAGCCAGTTTTTTGACGCGGGTCTCAACAACAGCAACAATGCGACAAACAGTGGAGGAAACAACAGCGGCAAGTTTGGCGCGAACCCATTCAACTTCGCTCGTGCCTACGGCTACGAATTCAACGGCTCGGAGCAGGCTCCCACGATGACCACAGCGACGTCGGGCGAGGTCTCGGAAGCGGAGGATCTCATGGCCCCTGGCATCGACGACTACGACTTTGACGGGACTACGGATGCGGCCAGCAGCAGCGTGGCCTTTTCGCGCACTAACAGCAGCTTCCAGCTGCCCACAGTGGGCGGGGCAGGCGGCGACTACGGCGATATGCGCATCCTCAAGGCCACCAACAAGTTCCTGCCGACCCCCAGCGGCACCGCCGCAGACGAAATTTCGATTCTCGCAGCTGCCAACGGCATCCCGCACGCGGCAGGTATCGACGACGACGATGCTGGCATTTGGCTGCCTGAATACCACGGCCTACCATCGATGACCGAATCGCCCGAGTCTGACGTCATTTCCTTCTGGGGAACCAAATAAAAACTGTTAACAACAGCAGTATATACCGGCGCATTTTTTTTGGAGGGGTCTAAATTTTTTTGTCTTCTATTTCCTGGCTTTTCTTTTTGGCTTACGACGGGACCGGCGGATATTGTTTCGTTCCAGGAGGCTTTTGTCTGAGCACGGAAGACATCTCATGAAGCTTGTGAGGAATTTTGGCCATTTTGATCGGCTTGTTTTTGGCGTTTTGCTCTCGTCCTGTTGCGTCCAATTGCTGCAACGGCTGACATGTCGTTACTTTTTTTTCTTTTCTTTTTTTTTTCTTTTTTTCTTTTTTTTTTGCTATTGTCCGTTACTTCCAAAAGGGGGTTGAGAATTCACGATGAATGATGAAATGACAGCCGGAGTTGGAAACCACAGAAAAACACAAAAGAACCCAGACAGGTGGTACGCAGGATTTCTTTACACTATTTTCTGATCGTCTGTCTCCTGTGCCGCCGTTCTTTGGATCGGGTGTGCCAGGAATCGTGATGGTTATCGATATAACAAGCAGATATTAGTCTGCTGGTCAGCCCTTCTGATATACCCAGGATGACATAGCTTTTTGATTGGCTTTGATGCGTGCGTGCGATGTGTTCTGTCTGTTTTTATGCATATGCATACCAAGTTATTGTCATTGGACTTGCTGCGCGGGGCCCAACGGAGAGGAGGAATACTGAACGGGATACGAGACATGGCCAGGAGGCCGCTCGTCACAACAGACATCTGGGTGTTTGGGAGGGGGGGGGGCATCCCCTTGGGAGGCAGAGCTGTGGCGGCTGGGCATATGAGCATGTGATGGAGGGCATTTTTGGCATAGCAAGCGGCGAATTGAATATCACGATTTCCAAAGAGAGCATGCCTACACGAACGCCACAGATCAGCCGATCGAAACCCCAATGGCCGGCTGGGCAATTCGCAGCGATGCCGCTCGTCAGCCTCGCGCTGTGATACGTCGCATCTGGTTCGATCCATTTTTGCTCGTCAATTTAGCTTTGCGATTTCCGGAGCCCAGCCTTCGGGTGCTCCGGCTCGATCGGCGTGTGGGTGACAGGTGTGGTTAGCTTCCTAGCGGCCGTCGGAGGAGGGAAGAGCGACTGGCTTTAGCGGGCTGTGCGCCAGCGCCGCTGCCTGATAGATGGTCATTGTACCATGTACTCCAGCCCGTGTGTGGGTGGGGACCTTGGGAGAGCTCCCAAGTTTCAGCAGGCTGGGTCTATTTGTAGGAGTACGAGTATCCGTAAGATACTTTGCAGTGGGCTCGCGCGCACCAGGCAAGGAAAAAATCAAAAAGGACCCCACTCGAAGGAGCTCTCCCGGTATACGGAGCAGATGAAGAAAAAGTTTTTTTTCCCAGGTCTGATGACCAGCTGCGACACACGCGCTACACACAAGATAGCTGCACGCGTGCGCACCACCATGCACCAGACATCAGACGCGGCTCCATCGACAATACATGATATCATTGCATGCAATGTGCGTCGATAGCGTTGCGTCGGACCTGCAGGAGGAGGGAAAAAAAAGGAAGAAAAAAAAAACTTCGAGCTGTGCTGCTACCGTCGCATTGCCCAGATACGCAGTAATACCGTTGCATTGCACTTGCTGCCATCGGGCGGTCGTATCCTGTACGAGTACCCGTAGGGTAATTGTCTGACTTGGTCTGATTTCCGCACCCCCCTCCTCCTCCTCCCTCGCTCCCTTCCTCTTCCCCCCCCCCCTCCATCCCTCCATCCCAAAAATACGAGAGCATCTTACATCAGTAATGTCATCCAGTTTTTTTTTCTGTCGTTTTTTGCGGCCCCTGGCCTGGGCCGCGCGGCGTTCGCCGGGCTTTCTCTTTTCGGGCACATGGGATTTGGGGTGTCCTTCTGGGATGGGCTGCTTCCTTTACTTTTTCCTGCCATGTCGTCATAGTCGACAGAACGAGCAGAGCCTCCGACGTGCGGCCGGCGGCGGCCCTAGACTCGCCCAGACGTACCTTGACTGCCCCCTTCTGGTGCTCGCACTCGTACCCCTCCATCACGCAAACACGCAAACACGCAAACTCGCAAAACCCCCAACCAGCCCCCTCCTCTTCTCACCTCCCCCCCCAAATATCTTACAATAATACTATGTACGAGTAGAGCAGGGCTGCCCTGCCATTACGCCACGTATCGCTGCGAACA